>QFET01008843.1:0-23611 GCA_003316355.1 Tuber calosporum | reverse complement strand
GGACCCGATCTACCTTAACTATCCCGGTGCTCTGGGTAATCGTCATTCTTTTATTTTAACCGGGTATTTCATTGCTGTTGAACAACAAATTGTCACGATGGGCTCCCGAGATACTGGGGTTGCCAACCTCATTCGCACTTTAGTATTTGGGGCTCTGTTTGTGCTGAGCGCAGATGGTCAGGATATTGACCCGGTGAAGAATTTATGCAGTCGGTGGGACCATCAATGTAAGCGATTGCTTTGTGGTTGCCTTATTAATGTCATGTATTCCCGCCCCTGTTAACGATGTTGAAGCGGCCATTCTGAATGGAAAGTTATACGTTGATGGGGGAGTTCAAGTATTCTGGGACGCCAAAACTCGAGATAAGGACCTTCAAAAGTCCGGAGACAAACCAGTAGGGTTTAGTATGCCTTCTTTCTCTGCTCCACCTCGCTGTGTTACTCCTACTGACTAGCACCAGACAAAAACCTGATCTCCCTAACACTGAACGAAGAATGGAACTGGAAGAACACCATGCCCTTTGAAATCCTCGATGCGGACCAACGAGTTCCTTCAAACAGTAATGCCCCTCCGGCCCTTTCCCGAGGGGCGCTCTGGCCATACAAGGACTCCCTATACCTTTACGGTGGGACAACCAGCCGTCTCAACGACTCGTTCATAGACTATCAATCACCGAAAACAGAAGACACAGTATTGTGGCGCTTCGACACGCTATCATTCGAATGGTCGCCCCAACCACTAAAATCGAGCGATGGGAGAAGAGTGCCCAGGCTATCAAATGGTGCCAACGCCGTTGCGGAGGACAAAGGGTTGGCATTTTACTATGGCGGGCAGACTGATAACGGTACGAGTCCTGATACGCAGGGCTCTACAGCGATAAATTTCTCGAATGAGTTTTATGTTTTTGATCTTAAAAATGGGAGTGCGAGGGCTTTGCCCACGGACCTGGTTGGGGTTGGGAGGGCAGATGCCCAGATGATATATATTCCGGAAATTGGGAAGAAGGGGATCTTGGTGCTGTTGGGGGGGTCGGTAAAGCCTACTGGGGCCGCGGACGATAGATTTAGAGGTTTGTCTCCCCTGAAATCAGGTGATCTTGACAAAGCGCAGTAACTGACTGACTGAGTAATATTAGGATCTTTGGTGAGTTTCATGTCTAATCGGCTCAGAATCATACCCACGCTAACACTACCAGTCGCCAATGAACCAAATCAGCGTTTTTGACATCGAATCTTTGGATGCTGGGGGCAAAGGGTGGTACAACCAGACGGCAACCGGCGAAATACCCTCAGCAAGGCTGGATTTCTGCATTGTCAGTGCCCCGGCACCAGATAAGACTAGCTGGAACATGTAATCATCATCTTCCTGCTAACCTCCCCGCTGCGTGTGCTGACGTGTCAATGATAATAGTTACATGTACGGTGGTTGGGACGGAATCAACAAATTCGACGATGTCTACATCCTTTCGCTCCCAAGCTTCGAATGGATAAGCGCGTTTCCTGGAAGTGCCGAGCGCGAAGCACACACATGCCATGTAGTGGGAAATCGAATGATGGTGACCATCGGCGGGCACAGGGCAAAGCTCGGAGTCCCTGGGCCCTGCGATTGGGAGCCCAACGGGGTGGCACTCTTCAACATGGTAAATATGACGTGGTTGGATATATTCAATCCAGGTTACGAAAAATATAATATATCTTCCTTAATTTCTTCCAGGATTGGCGGGAAGTATGTATTTTTTTGTTTCCCCCGCACTCCCTCTTATTCTGTGGGAAACCCGAAAAGTGCTGACGATGGATACTGCCAGTGAAACCGGGGCCGCAACCGTAAGATCCCCCAAATCAAACTGGGCCAGTGGTCTCGAAACCGTATTCACCCAGCGACTCCCCAGCAATATCACAAATTCCACCACCATCGTCCCCCCCAAGCCCTCCCCCTCCCACCCAACTCCACTATCCAAACAGGCCATCATTGGCATATCCATCGGCTCCACCATACTCCTCCTATTCACCACCTTTGCGGCGATACAAGTCTACAAGATCCGGAGAGCAGGCGCGAATCGCCTCCGCCTCGATGAAATCCACACAGCGGAGTTAGAACCCACCACACGCATACCGCTGAACGCGTTCCAGGAGTTATTGGGTAGTCTGGGCAAGGGTAGGAATAGGGGTGCGTTGGAGTTGCCCGGGAGTGCACCGGTACATACTAGAGATAGGGATAGTAATGGGAACCCATTCGAGTTGCCAGCTAGTGGAGAGTATGTTGCTGTTTTTTTTCCCTCTCGAGATCTATGGGGCGGTGTTCTATTTAGGGAGAGCGATGTGCTAACGCTAGCATAGGAATGACAGAAGTAGTCTGGCAAGTATGATGGAGGAAGTTGGGGTCGCAGTGCCGGGTCCTAGTCACCGTGGGAGCACTCCCTCTAGCAGAAGCAGTGGTGGTGGTGGTGGTGGCCGTGGCAGCACCAGACAAGGGAGTAATAGGAATAGCATGGCGTCCGTCGAGGTCCACGAGAAAATTGACATGAACTGGATTTGATTGGTTGGGGACTGCGCACTTTGCAACACCACCTTTTCTTGTATATATATCCTTATGAGTTATGAAATCATACTGTATCTGGGGGTCTAAGATAATTTACCTCTCGCAGGATGATCTGTTGACCGGGGAGTGATATCTCATGATGTGAAATATATGCCGTAGTGCTAGGCTAGTAGAGCACGCACAATACTTGGTATGATACCATAATATTACTGTAAACCCACCAAATTGGGTATCGCCCGGGAAATTTTCCATCTCCTCAGGAAAAGCAGATTTAAGCTAGATATTAGGGTAAGCCCCAAACAATAACTCAAGACTTCCCGACAGCAATTACCATGGGGCAATCCATCTTCCCATTTCTTTTCCCGTGCAGCACATATCGCCATTCCTAATGGACTCCTTCGTCACGGAAGGGAGATCATAACCTCCAACTTTACCACACAGGCAAATAACTCAATTTGATAGACTGCCCGCGCGGGCCGAGTCCAAGTCGCGTCGGGACCCAGGTAGGATAACATGACAGAAATCGATCAGAAGGTCAATCGGGCATGCAGGGTAAAAGGAAACTTGAACACCATTTACTCTCTAGTTGATTGGAAGGCGCCACACCACGACTCGCGTTTCGCGGGTCCTGGAGGATCGTGGTATCAAAACCGTGTAATCGCTCCGTCTCGTGTAAATCACGTTTTCGATATATTATGTGAATTATGTTTTATCTACCATCACAGCACCCTATGAGATAACCTGCTGACTCCGAATAGTCTATCGCTAGAACTGCAGTGCCATATCATCGCATCGATATAACTTGGTGCCTCGGCACTCGTGAGAGGCATGTCGGGCGCATGATGATTATTATAACTAATTGTCTGGAAACGATACCGTAGAGCTGGAGGTTCGTCGAGAGAAATCGGTTATGTTGCGACCCGATGCCGACTTGAAATTTTTTCTTCTTTCTCCCCCCTCATCCAAATCGCACAACCATGCTAAGCCATCAAGGTATGGAAATGTTTGTGTTCCTGTCGTCCGGCTCTGTGATGAGTTGGGGTGGGATGGGATGATGGGCACGTTGAGATCAAAACACTATAGAGAGAGTATCCTTGCTTTGCGCTATTGAAATACATCTTGGTATTATAAATTGATATTCGAAATTCTGTCAAACCTATCAAAATTGAAAAAAACAAAAAAACATATCCGAGTCCTGGAGAGGGTTGAATTTTAATGATAATGATTACGATGGTGGATTTTACCACAAGTGAGGACACTGGCAGGCTCTGCACGGTACAAAATCTCCGCCCCTTCAGCAATTCGGGAGATACGAGTACCGTAGTTGAAGTGCTGACTATAGTGCAAGTATACTCGAGCACTGTATGGTATGAACGACCAGTTTTTTTCACTTTTGAAAAAAAAAAACCCCCCGACGGCGAAGGGGATGCACCTTTCAAAGGTTTCAAAAAGTCACGCAGCATAAACAGTATGGCACTTTATGTGCCCCTGCTACTCCTGACCCATAATCATATCGCGTTGGACGAGTACTGTACCCATCCCATCATGGAAAGTATCACACGCCATCCACCATCAATGCGCTCGCTACATACTGGGTTTGAAGTCTACAGTACAGGACTGTGCGTTCGGTAGTCTACCCAGCTGTTACGATTCGCGTGTCGGCCCATCCACGCCATCTCGTGCTGATCACTTCGTGTCATGCGAAAAATGTGAACGGTGGAGTTTTCAAAAAAAAACACATTATTTATTTACTGCACTACCGTACCGTATAAGGAGTGATGGCGTTTGAAATGCACATGTAAAGAACTACTACGCAGGGCAAGGGGCAATTCAATGAAAAAAAAAAAAAAAAAAAAAAAAAAAAAAAAAAGTTACCAGTATGATATATCAACAGAATCTGATAATTTAGGAGGTTTATAGTCAAGGATACGAGTTCAAATTTTCAGAAATCTGGAATTTTAGAAATAATTTTGTTGAATAAATAGATGAATAGATACGGTAGGCAATAAGTTGGGGGTTGACAAGTTGGAAGGCAGAAACAAAAGCCATCCCTTCGTTCGTTCCCGAGTTTCAAGCACTTTTAGCGTTGCACTAATAGGATAGATATGGCAAGAAAGGTAACGATAGACAACACACCAAGATATTTCAAAATCAGGTGAAGTACTCGTACTTGTACCATAGCCAGGAGCAAACCTACGTAGACAACGTGGTTCCCATCATGGCAATTCTGAGCAGTACTCATTGAGCACAGTTCTGAGCACTACACTACCTCTGAAGTACGAAGTTTTTCATATCACGATTACCCAAATAAGTTATCTCAGCAGTGAAGGGGATACCAGTACCACCCTTCATGTTCATCATATGATTCTTACATGGTCGTTGTCACAATTATTCCTAACTTTCCTCTCTTTAGTTACTTCATCACCGATCGCTTCCAATTCCAGCTGTACCCACACTTAGCGCAAGTGCCTGAAAACGAACGAAGGGATGGTTCTCATAATCTAGGTGCGATCCCGCGAAGGCTGTAATGGGGGTGGGGCGGGGGGCACATTGGTATAAGATTTCAAAAATAAGATAAAAACCCTTTACTGTATAATATTCAAATCACGATTTAACGTTCAATTGTTTTTATTTTAAATTTTGATCTGTTGAAGTGAGAAACTATATTATATATCATACTTGTAAGGGATTGTTTATATCGAGGTGATCCTGAGTTGTACGGTATCAAACGAGATGTCATACTTGTATAATTTTATTGACTGCTAAAACCATAATGCGGTACCGTAACTGTGGAGATGAAAGGATTGAGATTTAGACCCTTTTCAAGTTGCCGAAGCTTTTATCATAGCAAAAAGCATTATCAAGCCTGTTTTTAATACAACAAACCTTTGTAAAAATCATGTATATCTGTTAGACAAAGGATAGGATGGGATTTTAACCTGATCGGTTTTAACTTACTGTATACAGATTTTCAAGGTTTCATGAGTTGTCAAAGTTTTATAATGGCAAGGTTATTTTGAATCCGGTAACCATATATACAGTATTTATAAAGTACTGTACGTGTGAATTGTGTAAATGAATAAATAAAATTTACCTACATAATATAAGCTTTTGTTTTGAGGTGAATGAGAGGTAGGAAACAAAAGTAATAAGAGAGCTCTAAGGAGTATATAATATATAACTTAGGAACCATTTTAGATACCGTGGTTCACCTGTAGGTAATTTCATCCTTTCCTTTTTTTTTCAACCGTTAAATTTATTTACACCATACATAAAAGTTTGATATAGGTTGGAATCCTTCTTATAGAGTTAAAATCTCAAGTGAGCCTTTTTATGAGATATCAAGACCCTACCTGGGAGGAGATTCTATCGGGGTCAAAGCGATTTTTATGGCATAGCATGGTGGGCAAACCCTTTGATGCACATAGCATCTATTGTAGACATAACTTAACGCTCTCACCCCATATAGTCCACACGCGGGTGATATCTTGCATGCTACGTTACCTAGAAAAATTTACAGGAATCGGAACTCGGACGTGACTGAGGGGGTTTAAGTGACGACTTCTGCTTTTGAAATTCAATTATTCTGCGATCGATGAGAAACTATTGATAGAATGTACAGTTGTCTGTCATGCATTTGAGAAACCACCGAAAACATGTTTACCATATGGATGGGGGCTGTGAGAGCATGGGTTTATTTGTTGATTGGGTGCATCGATCAATCCACCCATCCATCTGCTGGTCTCGTGAGTGCTCGATACGGTAGGCATCCACGAGCCAAAAAGGAACTACTGTAAAAGGGACACCATAAAGGAAAAGGGGGAAAAAAGGAAAGAAAATAAAAATAATAATAATCAATAGCTCATTCTCATCTTAATCGTGCATTTTCGTTCCACATGCTCTCCGCCCAAGGGCAATATAAAAGGCTTTATCGTCCACCTTTCACGCTCGTCAACTCCCACTCACCTCTCTTCGGCGGGAGACCCCCTGCCGGTGCGATCTCCTCTTCGGGCTCATCTCTGTAATCCCCAGAGCGTACCGCGGCTGCAGCCTTCTGCCTGCGTATCGCACGGCCAGAGTATCCACTCTTGGAGGAATGTCTGCGACCGCCGATGGAAATGGGTCCGACTGTACGCTTGCTCTTCATGCAGAAGTGAAGGGAGAGCACTGTTCCGACGACAAACAGGAAGACGAGCGGGAGGCCAACGGCCAGACCGAGAGTAGAGACAGGAGGCCGGTTGCTGGGGGATTTATCTATGGGGGATGGGCGCGGGCGGGAGGTTAGGATGATGGTGGGGCCGATTTCAAAATTGGGTTGTGTGTCGCTTGGGGAGTCGTCGGCGATTGTGAAGTACATTGTTTGGTTCTCGACAGTCGTTTTGTCGCCATGGTCGAGGGCTGTTTGGTTCTCTAGCCAGCGCTTGGAGGGTTCGATGTTGATGAGGCCGAAAGAGTTGGCGGTTTCCCACTGGATTCTGGGTTAATTGCAAGTTCGAGATATCAAGATTGGGAGAAGGGGGACAAACTGATTTGGCGACCTTGCCAGCGCCGCCGGGGTTGGCGTAGTTCAACAGGATTTTAACAGTTGAATTTCTCGCCCAGTGTCTCGGGTTCCATGTGACATAGTAATTACCGTCAACCCACCACTGCGTTCCGTTATGCGGTGCACAGAACGGAATCCATGGCTGGACATTCCCAGTCTTCGGTAGTTCGTATTTCGTGCTATCACAGCGCGCAACAACATTATCGTTTTGACCACTTTTTCTAGAGGCTGTCTCGGATGGCTTCGCGTTGATCGTTTGCGTCGGGTTACCTGAGCTATCGGTCTTAACACTTGGCGTCACAGTGGTGGCAGAACCATCGTCGACGACGCTCACCCACGGGGTTGGTGTTGGGGTAGTAGATGCATCATCCGCGCGACGGACAAGGTTGCCGGTGTCATGGGGAGCTGCGCTGATGGACGGCAAGAGCAGCAAGAGTGCAGGGAGCAACGGGACAGAAGGGATCATTATGCTAATTGACGAGGCGACAATGATTGGGGGATAGGATAGCGAAAGGAAGGAGGGGAAAGGGGATGGGGCAGGAAAGGGAAGAGAGGAAAAAGGTGAAATGAAAGGCTAGGGGAAATTTTTGCCTTTTTCTTTCTATTACTTGTAGCTTTGAAAAGCGGGATGAGACGGATTGGGAAGATAGGAGGAGCACGGTAAGAAAAAAGTGGGTAAAAAAGGAAAAGGAAAAAAGGAACGGAGTGAAAGAAGAACCGGGATGAAGGGCAGAAGGCCAAAACAGAGGGGATGAGAGATTTAATGCCAGATGCACAACGGCAACGGGCACAATACTCGAGTGCTTATAATATCCTGGCAACAGCACAAAAAGCAAATCATGTCTTTGGTAATTTTATCAGATCACCGCAGTTGTGCAGTATCAGATTTCCCTGAGCTTTTTCCTCGAACCTTTGATAGACTATAGCATGCGAGCATCGCATGCTGGGTAACCATTGACTAGAAATGATGTAAATGGTTGGAAGCCTGTCAAGAGTGAGAGTGGGTGCGGGGGCGAAATTTGATGAGATATTCTCTGAATATGTCAGGGACAGGTTGGCGGCGAGGTAACGCCTGCTATACTCGTAAATTAACCTTTGGGAAGAGGGTTTGTTTGGGCGGACCAAGCGATGGCCTACCGTACTTCACAAGTATCATACCGTGCTTGGAGCGGAGTGTAGAGTATGGAGGGAGAAGTGTAGGAGTAGGAGTACCGGTAGGAGTGGTTGTGGATATCATACCGCAGGAAAGGCCTTGGTTCCTCTCAAAGCCGAGAAGAACTCCAGCCATTTCGACGGAATTTAAATAGGAGTGGGTTCCTTCAGAAAAGTCTTTCTTTCTTTGAGCAAAGGATGATGGGATTGGGAGCAGGCAGGCATGCCGGTGGTCTACCGTACTTCACCCTCAGATCACCCACGATACATGGATTGATCATGATGAGAATTATCCCCCACAAGCCTTGAGCCTCTCTCTGACAGGCAAAAATTTTCAATGACCCCCAGATACGGTGAAAAGGCTACCGCACCCGCATCATACCCGTGCTGCAGAACTGGGAAGACTGCCCATCACATGGTCCTTCTCGCTGACCGAACTCGCCTTCTATCGGCTTCGGGGATCACTTGTGGGGGGTGCTTGGCGCCCTTCCTCTAGATGAACATGTCTAACATTCCCTTTCCCCCTGGGTACTATGCTCCTCGTCTCTCTCCTCCCTTCTGCCCCATAACTCCTTTGTTGGAGGAATAAACCAGGACTTGTTTCTCTCTAATCTTCATCCATCTTTCTGCACCGATACTGGTTTACACCTTCACCTCCTCCACCTCACTCCCCGCCCCACTGTAGCTACCACTACCCGAACATGGCTACCTCTACCCTCCGCACTGCCATCCCTAGGGGCCTTCGTCGCCCTTCGCTGCTTTTACGACCTGTGTTACTCTCCGCACAGAATACCTCACGCAGGAATTTCTCCCTTGTGAATCCTACGCCAATCTTCCACCTCACCGAGACAGAGGACATGCTTAAAGAATCCGTGGCCCGTTTCGCCCGAGACGTCCTTCTCCCAAAGGCAAGAGAGATGGACGAGAACGAAATGATGGACAAGGCTATTGTAGAGCACCTATTCGAGCAAGGTCTCATGGGAGTAGAAGTTGAAGAAGCGTACGGTGGTTCTGGAATGAGCTTCGGGGCAGTCGTTGTTGCGATTGAAGAATTGGCTAGGATTGACCCTTCGGTATCTACTCATCCTTAGCATTCGGGAGGATTAGGGCACTGATTTTGGCGGCGGGAAATTGTTACAGGTATCCGTACTGGTAGACGTACACAACACTCTGGTCAACACCGCCTTCCGCACATACGCTTCTGCCGTGTTGAAGGACAAGTACCTGCCTAAGCTTGCTACGGGTACCGTTGGCTCCTTCTGTCTTTCGGAGCCAGCATCTGGTAGTGACGCTTTCGCCCTGCAGACTAAAGCCGTCAAGTCCGAATCCGGTGGCTCATACAAGATCACGGGGCAGAAAATGTGGATTACCAACGCCGCCGAGAGCGAGATCTTCATTGTCTTTGCAAATATCGCCCCCGAGAGAGGGTACAAGGGAATAACAGCATTCGTGGTTGAAAAGGGAATGCCTGGGTTCAACATCGCGAAGAAAGAGAAGAAGTTAGGGATCAGGGCTAGCTCAACATGTGTTTTGACATTCGATGACGTTGAGGTTCCTGCTGAGAATTTACTTGGGGAAGAAGGAAAAGGTTACAAGTAAGTTTTTCTCCATCCCCTACCCTCTACGCACGTTATCTAACAGTAGTGGATAGATACGCCATCTCCCTCCTGAACGAAGGCCGGATCGGTATCGCCGCCCAAATGACGGGGCTGGCCCTAGGTGCCTGGGAGAACGCCGTCGGATACGTTTGGAACGAGCGCAAGCAGTTCGGCCAATACATCGGCGACTTCCAAGGGATGCAGTTCCAAATCGCGCAAGCCAGGACTGAAATCGAGGCCGCGCGCGCACTGCTCTTCAATGCCGTCCGAACGAAGGAAGCCGGTGAGGACTTCGTACGGGAGGCTGCTATGGCAAAGCTTTATGCTAGCCAGGTCGCGCAGAGGGTTAGCGGTAGTGCGATCGAGTGGATGGGCGGAATGGGTTTCGTCAGGGAGGGTCTGGCGGAGAAGTACTGGAGGGATTCGAAGATCGGTGCAATTTATGAGGGGACTAGCAATATCCAACTGCAGACTATCGCGAAGTTACTGCAGAAAGAGTACAAGCAGCAGTAGTAGGTGTGTGATAAGCGAGTGAGCTCCTGTATTCATAGTTTTAGAAGGGTCACCAGGATTCATGCCAGCGTTGAAATTATCCGTTCCTCTCTCATATCTTGTCATAATTCGGGATTTACAAGCAAGAGTGATATTTAGTGACCACCGAACGAACGCCACCTATCGTCACATCCTATATCTCAAACCCCATAGAACTTCTC
Source organism: Tuber calosporum (assembly GCA_003316355.1). Taxonomy (NCBI): domain Eukaryota; kingdom Fungi; phylum Ascomycota; class Pezizomycetes; order Pezizales; family Tuberaceae; genus Tuber; species Tuber calosporum. The sequence continues at coordinate 13,066 of QFET01008843.1, read as the reverse complement.
CCCACCAAATATATATATATATTTTCTTTTACTAGACTAACACCCTATCACACGACACAATTCCTCTCACCACATCTCCTCCCCTCCCAACCTAGCCAGGGGCTACACACGCGCGGAGTATATCTCAAGACTCCATAACATTAACACTCCTGGCAATCACCGGCTGAAACGAGGATCGATCCTTCGTGAAAACCTCGTTCTCGATAGGACCCTCGTGCGCCATCTTGTTCTCCCAAAGCATCGGGCGCACGACAAGCTTGTCACCGAGGACCTTTTGGTGGTGGAATGCGTGCGTTGTACAGTTTGGACAGTAATACTAATTACTATAATATTAGAAGAGGTGGGAGAGGGGAAGGGCGGGGTAGGGGAGGGGGAGGTTACGCATTCAACGGGGTTTCCGCTTTGACCGATGTAAGTGTAGATTTTTGGGGTGCCTTTGGTCATTTGTACTTGTTCCTGTGTTGGGGGGGTTAGCACGTTGCGGGCTCGGGAGCAGAGGGGGAAGAGGGGCTGTGGGCACCTTTGGAACCACCATATTGACAGAGTAGCCACCACCGCCGAAGGACTTACAGGCTCCCTGGTGAGCTAGTTAGCTAATGCCACCAAAAACCGAGTGAGAGAGGGAGAAAGGGAAAAAGAGGAAACGAGGGGCGAGTATACACAGTGGCAGATAGTCTTATCTGGGAAGGAGCCACCCGGAAGGCGAGTGGACCATTGGAGTTGTCCGCATTGACACTGTGCTGGGATATCCATTTTTTGTAAGATTTGGAGTGGAGCAAAGTGGGGTTTTGGGGGTTGCGTATTGGCTTGCTAGCGGGAGAGGACAGGGGGATTTATATGGTCGAGTTAGATGTTCTTGATACAGTACGAGTACCATGTTGAGAATTGCTTGCTGCTGAAGGTGAGTGGGCGGAATCAGGTACCGGCAATTTGTGTGTTCCGGACTATGATGGATGGTGTGTACTGTATGCCTTGTTTTCTACCTTTATCCTTTAACCTGTTTCTGGGCGCCGGCATTTTTCTTTTCCGGAAGGTGTGGTATAAACGGTGGTTTATCTTCAATGAGGGAATGGCCAAGTCGGTTGATCGGCTGGGGCAGGCTTCTGTCGGTGAAACTCTGCACAGACGAAGGGATGACAGAAGGTGTCGCCGTGGAGCTGGTCGGCTGACGGGTAGCCTGGCCCATTGATCAATGATATGATCATTCTTACTATTGGGATAGGGTGTATTTAACCCCTACGGTAGGTGTCCGGGATCAATGTTTTTTTGTGGGAGGGATTAGAGTTGGGCAGATCATAGTAGTCCGGTGAAAATAGCTGTAAAGTAAGAGCGCTAATATGGGTTATAGAGTATCTGTCATAGCCATGCTTTGTATGATGTGCATTTGCCGTTAGATTGCGGGTTCGCTTTGTTCTGGCCTACCGTAGTCTAACTTTATGTCTATGCCAGAGTCACAAGAGTTCACTCGATAACTGAATCTAATCTGCGATCAAGTATATCTAATCTTATCAATCACGTTGCACAAGGGAAAAGAGGAAAGAAAGTTGGGACTCAGACACCAAAACCCACCGTCACCATTCCCGCCCAGTTTCCTTCTCCGAGGATTTTCTCAAAACCAAATACAAATCCAATGGCGTCACTACCTCTCCCGGACACCCGTCCAATGATCGAGGAACTGTCATCCCCCGCTGCCAAAAAGATCAAACTCTCCGACGCTAGGGACTCTCATGCTGGAGTCGCTGACATCAAACCAGAGTACTTACCTTCCATCCCTCCTCCATGTTGCCAGGTAAGATGACACTGACAAGAGCCTTCTTCCTGCACACAGATACCTCCTTCCTAAAGCCCGGAAATCTATCTCCGCATCTGCAGATGATGACGCAGCCGAGGCTGCCCACCACTACCAGGAAGCACGGGATGGTAGTAGAGGGAAAAAACGTAAACACGAGCGGGGACAGAACAAAGCGAGGAAGTTCCATTTCGCGAGCGATCAAGTTAAACTGTGTAACAGTCTCGCTATGGTTCCGCGGGAGAGTCTGTTCGAAGGGACTGTTTGCGAATTCGCGTCGAATGCCCGGCCGAAAGGTCAGAAGACGAAGCAGCAGGGGAAGAGGAAGAAGGGAGGAGAAGCCGAGGTGCAGAAGGGGGTAGGGGAGGATAAGGTTGTGGACGGGGAGGAAGAGGAGGAATGGGTGCAGCCGGATGGGTTGTCGAAAAAGTGTGGCTTCTCACATAATTTACGGGAGTACTTGAAGAGCAAGAGGGACGACTCCGAAGGGGTTTGTCCGGTTTGGGAGGCGAGAGGATATTGCGCGAGTGGATGGAGATGTAGGTGGATTGGGTCGCATTCTAAGGAAGATGAGAATGGGGAATTATATATGGTTGTTGACGAAGGGAAGAAGAAAAAGTATGGGGAGAAGATTGCAGAGGATCGGAAGACAAAGCTTGCCAATTCCAAGGTTATCATGGGGCTTGGAGATGATAGACCGCAGCAGTGGGAGGAGGAGGTTCCTGTCGGGAGTTTTGATGATCCATATGGGGAGATTGTTAATTCTGTCCCGATGAGCCTTAAGATCCGGCTAAGGAAGAACGAAATCCCGACCAAGAAGAGCGAGATTTATGCCGAGTGGGAACATAAAGAGAAGACTACGCGGGATGGTTTGGGTTACGAGGACAAGGGCGATATTAGAGCTTCGTTTGTGGATGCACCTGTGAATGCCGCGGAGAAGAGGAGAATATACATTGGAAAGGAAACACCGTTGTTGGCCCCTCTAACGTATGTCGGGTCCTTGTTTGGATATGATTACGATTAACGCCAGTGGTTTTCTAGGACAACGGGAAATCTTCCCTTCCGTCGTCTATGCTCTAATCTCGGCGCTGCCCTTACCTACTCCGAAATGGCCATGTCTGTTCCCCTCCTCCAAGGCCACAAGCCAGAGTGGGCGTTATTGAGGGCCCATGCCTCTGAGATTCCGAACTTTGGTGCTCAGATTTGCGGCGCTAAGATTGGAACGGCAGTTCGAGCAACAGAAGTCTTGACAACTTTGTTCCCATCGGCAGCCTCTTCTCGTCATGGGTTGTCTCTTATTGACTTGAACTGCGGATGCCCAATTGACCTTGTATACCGTCAGGGTGGAGGTAGCGCACTTTTAGACCAGCCATCCAAGTTAATCAAGATGCTCAAAGGGATGAATTATGTCTCTGGGGAAACACCTATAACGTGCAAGATTAGGTTAGGAACCCGGGATTCCTCTCCCGTTGCTAAGAAACTTGCCCAGAGGATCTACTGTGCTGGGGATGTTCAAGCTATTACCCTTCATGGTAGGAGCCGCCAGCAACGATACTCTCGGGATGCCGACTGGACCTATATTGCCGAGACTGCGGCGTTGATCAGAGCTCTTAAGCAGAAGTCTGACACAATTGCCGACACGGCGATTGAAAAGGAGGCTCGAGATAAACCGAATGTCTTCTTTGTAGGAAATGGCGATTGTTACTCTCACGTCGACTACTACAACTCCATAGATCAAGGCAACGTCGATGGAGTAATGCTCGCGAGAGGAGCATTGATAAAACCCTGGCTCTTTGAGGAAATCCGAGAAGGTCAGTACTTGGATAAATCTGCCACCGAGCGTCTAGACTACATCCGTGAGTACGCTCGATACGGGCTTGAATGCTGGGGCAGCGACGAACTCGGTGTTGCTACTACTCGTAGATTCCTCCTCGAATGGCTCAGCTTTGGATGCAGATATGTGCCTATTGGGATCCTCGAGAGATTGCCTCCTCGGATTCAAGACAGGCCTCCTCCATGGAAGGGAAGGAATGAATTGGAGTGCTTGCTTGGTAGCTCGGACTATAGGGATTGGATCAAGGTCTCAGAAATGTTTCTGGGGCCTTGTCCAAGTGACTTTCACTTTACGCCTAAGCATAAGGTTTGCAAGATACTTTTGCTTCTCGGTTAGGAGACCGAAGGCTAACAAATGAATTAGAGTAACGCACATGAGGAGACCGAGGCAGAAGGGTAGTTTGTTGACAGGCTTCGAGATCGCGCGACATCCTGTATCAACCACGGGCTTTTCATTTTTGTAAGGCTTTTTGGTCCAGGACCTGGATAGCAGTGGGCTTGATAAGGTATCAAAATCTATTTGTAAATTGCATTTGCTCTTGTTCAGCTTCTGCTATAAATCTCGACCGGGGCGATCAAGATAATTTCTGTACCGTGAAGTCTGTAATGTGTTTCATCTGTGTGCTACTTACTGTACTATACTTGTACATAAAATGCTGCGCAGGCTGTGTTTACCTTGCCTTATTGCATCTGCTAGGGGGCTCCAATATTCGGTGTCGGTGCAGTTTTATGACAATGGACGGGCTGTCAAGTTACCGGCACGGGGAGGTCGGCTGGTGACTTCCGTACCGATAGATGACGACGCCTAAACAATTTACGATACGGCAGGCTACTAATTTTCCGCAAGCGGTGGAATTACTGTTCGAGCTTGGTGCCAAAATTCGTTGACCCCCCCCCCATTTTACACCAAAAATGGTCACTTTCACCTCACAAAATCTTAGCCTCGTTTCTTTGCAAAAAAATATTAAAATTCTCCAGACCCTTTAGTGCCATCTAGATATTATCATTTATATGTGGCAAGTTCTGTTAGTTAATGCCCATGGTGCAATGCAAGAAATAATAATAGAGAACAAAAGATACTTTAGATCTTCCAGGAGCCTCCCATACAAAAGGTACTCCACAACCATATCCAACTAGGACTCTGAGCTCTTGGCCCTCATAGTGGAGCGGAAAAAAATCACATGATTTTTACCTAGAAAGTTTAGACAAGTACCTAGACTATAGCATTAATTTCATTAATTCTATATTGCTTCCAGCCAAGTTAGGAGAGTTTAAAATCGGCCAGTTTTGGTGTAAAATGGGGGGGGGGGTCAGCGAATTTTGGCTCCAAGCTCGCAGTATGTGGCTCGCACGGTCACAGCAACTTGCCCCAGGCCTTTTCTGACAAAACCGTGGCCTTTCGCCTGCCTTGTGGGGGGTGACGTGTGAGCTGTCCAGGTGACATGTGGCTTGTACCAGCGCCACGAACAGGGCAACGGTGAAGCCCCTTCCCGGTTTCACACATAACTCAACATCAGCCAGTCAGGCCAACCCATAGCGTGCAGTTTCTTCCTTCCTGCTCCACCTTCTTCTCCCCTCATCACCCTTCTCCCCTCTACTTCAACGGTTGCTTTTATCGATACCAGCTCCTGTCGAGACGTTCAACTGCTTTACACGATACCCACGCTGAATAACGCAGCATTGAATAAAAGTCACGAAAAAACAACCCCCCCCAATCGTTTTTTAATAGCGAGCCCGTCATGACGCTCTACTATTCTTTGGTATATACCCCTTGCCATTCATCATCCAATTGGGAGTTTGTTGTCTTTTTACATACACGTTCATTTCGTTCTACTCTGTTGTTTTGTTGTAGAACTATGACGTAACAGACAAACAGACAAACAAACAATGATATATAGCTTTGGGAAGATTGCTAACGGGATGCATTTGCGTAGGTATTTGTCTTACTCATGGTAGAGATGGCAGTCTACCTTCTCATGGTCTTGCCGGTTCCGTACTCCCCAAGGATGCGGTTTTTCACTTGGATTTCGACGAGTGCAGTTGTGGGAAGGATCCAGTACTGTCTTAAGGTTAGCTTTTCATCCCCAACTAGACAAGTGATTTGGGTATTGATGAGACAAAAAAATAGATTACCTTCGTCTTCATCTTGATCCTGTTCATCGATTCTGTCAACCGCGTCTACCGTGTTCAGTCTGAGCTCTCGGAGAATAAGCACATGGGGGGTCAAAGCGTTATGGGGCACGAACGCATGGAGGTTCAGGCTAGGAAGTTCTATTCTCAACGTAACATGTATGAGGGTCCACTCTGTCGTTTTGGTCTTGAGGGCTGTCTCATTAATGGGGTGTGGTCGCGCATAGGTATCTTTGTGGATTCACGCTCTTCTTGTCTTTTATTCTTGATCGCACCTACGCTTTGACTCTTGAGAACTTGCAGCTTCATACCACTGTCAAGAAGTTGAGGGGCGAAAATGCAAAGCTAACTGAGGGTGGTGCTGATGAGCTGAAGGAGCAATTGGCTGCCGCAAAGAGAGATAATGAGGTTATGAGGAAGCAGGCTGAAGGTTTGACTAGAGAGTTCAATGCGTTGGCTGACCGCTATGCCGATGCTAGTGGCGGAGAGAGAGTTGCCAAGAAGGAACTCTAGGCTTGGAACATGCAGGCTATGGAGAGAAAGGAGAGGCCTTCATCTCCTATATCGCAGTTAGCTAGCGCTAGTGATGGTATGGAAAACATTTTATAATGATTTGTGTGGTTTGAGGGTTTGAAAGTTTTTTTTTTTGGCTCGTGGGGTGTTTATTGCTTGACTGGGGCTTGTTTTTATTTTTATTTATGCTTTTCTCTGTTTCCTAGGAATGGCTTGGTGTAGAGCTATGAGGATTCAACTCTTGGGCTCTAGAGCGGTTAAGTGAATTCGACGTGGTTGCCAAGTTCGCGGTTATTCGTGCGGCGTCTGCCAAAACGTGAGGCTACCGTAGAATAGTTAAACACTTCTTATATTATGTCACTGTTGGAACTCGGTCTCAAACTCTAGGTTTTCCGGTTGTGGCCTTTCTTGGATTGTCGCCTTTCCATTTCATAAATATCCCTCTTGAAACCACAGGACTCGTTTACACATGGGAACGCCGTATGGTTTCAAGCCCTAGTGACCCCGCCCCCTCCTTACTTTCTCCAACAATTCTGGGTTTCGCCCCTGATCACAAAGACTCGGGAAAGGGGTAATCTGGTCCTCTTCTCTTGCCATTAACCTGAGTCAAACCCTAATTATCCTTATCAATAATCAACATGCTTGCTAACATCCGTAAACCAATTGATCTCTTCCGAGGTCACCCATCGACCCGCCTTCTTGCGACGGACCTGATACGTGAGTCCGCTGCTAAGGTCCTTAGCTCGGACCTTCCACAGGATAGCTACGCCTGGGTTCACCACCCATTGCACTACGGACCTGATATGGGGAACGAGGACTTGCGTGCTGAGATTGGGAGATGGACTGCTGGGAGATATGGGCTTAAAGAAGCTATTCCTGCGTATGTTTCCTAACCGCCTGAATTATGGTTAGGAACGTAGGGCCAATGAATAGTAAAATTTAGAGAGAGAATTAATATCACCCCCGGGGCGTCGTACGGACTTATGACTACGCTTTTGCTGTGTACCAGTCCTGGAACTGGGTACACGAAGCAGGTGTTCATCGTTAGTCCGACCTACTTTCTGGCAGCGAGTGTGTTTGAAGGTTTGTCTTACAATTGGACCTGAAACCTGGATGGCATGGTAGCTGAACGCTACTATTATAGATGCTGGATTTTCCGGGAAACTGACGGCCATAAGGCTTCACAAGAAAACGATTGACATCGACGCTCTAGTGGCTCACCTAGAGCGTATCTCTGCCTCTACTCCAGACATCCAGCTCCCTTGCGGTCTAGCGCCAATCTCTCGAGCCGGCGCTCCAAAGCGTATCTACAAGTTTGTTATGTATTGTGTTCCTACGTACTCGAATCCTACTGGGGAGACTTGGGACTTGGAGACCCGCCGCAAGGTCGTTGAGATTGCTAGGAAGTGGGATATGCTCATCATCAGCGACGATGTGTACGACTTTCTCGGAAACGACGGCGATACCTCTGCCCTCACTCCGGACAAGAAGTTAATGCCCAGACTTGTCACCTTGGACCATGAAATTGGCAAGAAGCAGGGCATGGGAGACAATGGGGCCGGGTATACTATCTCTAATTGTTCGTTCTCAAAGCTACTGGGGCCAGGTTTGAGGTGTGGCTGGGTTGAGAGCGCCACAGGGGTGTTAGCAAAACAAATGGGCGAAGGGGGTGCGAACCGTAGCGTATGTCTTGCCCATTACATCGCCCTCCCCGCCTCCTGTGTCCCCCAGCTTTAAACTAACAACTATATGATTAGGGCGGCGCACCCTCACACTTCGCCTCAACCCTTATCTACCCTCTTATCGCTAGCCGCTCAATTGACAGCACAATATCAAACCTAACAAAGACCTACACTGCCCGGAGCGCCGCTATTATTGCTGCCGTTAAGACCTACTTTCCAGCAGAAGCCACCATCTGTGGTGGTAAGGGTGGGTTCTTTCTATGGATCGTACTCCCAGATAGGTACGATGCCCGTGAAATTACGAAGCTTGCTGCAAAGGACGTGATCGTGTTCAATGGCGACAAGAGCGAGTGCCCTGGCGACACCCTTGGCTGGGGCGATCATTGTATTAGGGTTGCTGTGAGTTATTGTGAAGAGGATGTCGCAGTAGAAGGGATTAAAAGGTTTGCGGAGGCTATGAAGAGGTGGGAGAATGGTGAGAGGGCTCCTTAGGGGCAGAGGTAGGAGCGAAGTAAAAGGAGAGCGTGAGGGACATGTTAGAGAACAATATGATCCTGTAGCCAGGTTAGTTGTCGAAGTATAGGGGCTCGACTGTTAGCATGGTAGATTGGGCATGGATATGTTAGGTAGGGGAAAAAAAAGGACAATGCTCTGACTCGGATTTGAACCGAGGATCTCCACATTACTAGTGTGGCGCCTTACCAACTTGGCCACCAGAGCGGGTATTCGCAGGTTCCCATAAAGCAACTTTGTTCTTTGATTCCGCAAACGAGAGAAGGCTTCGCTAAGATCTCAGTGGTGGTTTCTACAGTATCGTACCATAGTACCGTACTACTGCACACGATACGGCCTAAGCAATCTATCTCCAGTCTCCGGAGTTTGTAGTGGGGTATCATAAATAGTACGAACAAGATGGTGAAGTAACGGAAATAAAAATAAAAAAAGAATAAAAAAAGGGAACTCTCCTACTCGAGTACGAGTACCAGCCAATATGCCAAACAGGATCTGATTAAGGAAGAGAAAAAAAACACTTTTGCTGCTTTTTCTTTTTCTTTCCTCTCCCCCTCTTTGTAGGACTGTTTCAATAGTGGGAATAATTACTTGAACAATTCTGGGGTGAAGTTTTTGTAATACTACTGCTAGGGTAGTTGACTATGACAATTTAGGGATAGCGTAATGGAAAGGTATGTGTGGTAGCGTAACAAGGGGGGGATACCGTAGGTTGATGGTGTAACGAACCCAACGGCATGTGCTCGTATAATAGTGAGATTATCGAGGTTTGTATTGTATAGGTAGGGTAGGGGAATTTTGATATGGTGATATAATGAGAATACTGTGCCAAACAAAAGGGGGTTGTTGAGTCTTCTGCTGCGCCACTCTTGTCCGTTATTTCCTGTCTTTAGATGTTCTTTTGTTTCTAATTTTTGCTGTGTTATCAGAATGAGCTTTGCTTTTCGTAAGTGATATTATCTGGATCGTATAACACTAGTATCATTCATACCTTAAAGGTTATTTGTAAAATCTGGGATTGGTCTTCTTCTTAGCTTGTCTCACTCAACTGGATATGAGCGATACTTTTTTCTCACCCCAAGCCGTTGGGCTCGTGGGGGCTTGCGATGGGTATCTTGACTGTTTGCTTACACCCAGTTTACGGGATGTTTTAACAATCCGATGTCACAATCATCCTACAAGGATTCAGTGGTGTAGAGGTATCATGGGCGCTTGCCATTTCACAATGTGCGCCCGACCCGGGTTCGATTCCCGGCTGAATCATTATTTTTTTGCGCTGGGGTGTTTCTGGTTAGATCGCCCTTGTATTGCGGCGCCAGTTTCCCTTGATGGGTAGTTTAGGCTAGAAAAGTCTGTTGGGTTAGGCCGAGTGAGTAAAGAGACTTCCATTTGCTGTACTCGAGTATTGTTTGAGGGGGGAAGAGAGGGGTGGTTCTTCATGGGGGTGGTATCCGCCGAGGGGGATGTCACTGCAAGTTTGGTACGGGAGTAGCGCCGGTACAGGTACCGTATTGATATGTATGATACCATAATCCACGGCCACCAGGTGAACTCCCTTCCTTCTCCATCAACACTTCCCGCAAGCTTGCCCCCATCCGATTCATGGGAACCCGAGACTAAGTCCTAGTCCCGAGATATCCCACTAAACCCCCGAAATTGTCTACCCCCCTGCCCCAGTGTTTAGTTAACTTCAACAAAAACCTGCTGTCCCGCTGTGGTGGCTTTATTTCCGGGTTGGATAGGGCAATGGTAGCGCGCATCCTCTCAAGACTGAGGCTTGGGTTGGAGTTCTATCAAAGGTAGATTGATGGCCATACACTTTTAGGGCATGCAGCCGGGGGCAGAGGGTTTCAACCTTTTTTTTCTTTTTTCAGAGTGGTTGATATCAAACAGTGGTGGAGAGATTCCTGCATGGCTTGTGATGCTGGGCGCTGGCATTGAAGACGGGGGCGGGGGTTGGGAATTTGAATGCATGATGTCCTGGTAAACACCGTTATGCCTTATCTGTTGGTCGTGGTGCGGCAACTATTTACAAGCGTGAAAGTGAATTGTAAAGACGGTTCCTGAGTGTGAGTTACATGGGAACGCGAAAAGTATTGATGAAACAATAAGCGAAAAAAAAAAAAAGGATGAAGCCATGTTCTCGTGCGATGATATAAATCTTTTTTTTTTTTGGGCGGTGGTAGGGTGGGCAGTCGTCGAAATCTGTGGAAAAATGAGCCCAGGAACCTCCTCCTCCTCTCTTCCCCCTTCTTGGATAACCCTTAAACCCTCTCCTCAAAAATGTACCCTCCAGTTCTCGGATTCCTATGGCGATGTCGGTGACGTCTCGAACGGTGAATGTGCGGGTCCGCAGCATGAACAGTATAAACCTCCTCCATGACGTGGTCCTCCTCTTGGTTCTGCTTATACACAGCGGCCGCTAGGATAGCGGTAATGAAGAAAAGGATGACATTTGCGATGCCTAGACCCCACGCCGCCTTCGCGAGAGAGCAATTATGGTTATTATCCCAGACAAAAGCATCCCAAACATCGCCATTCCCCCCAGATTGCCAAATCTTTTCGCCATCAGATGTGTACATCACACTGGATACGGGGACGACGACGCATTTGACGTTGGCGATGCGGGAGAGGAGGACCACACCTGCGATGAGTGCCCCCAAGAAGCAGATGTCGAAGAGGGTCATCCATAGCGCTGTGTTCCGTGCACGCATGGCGGTGATGAGGACGCAGAAGGACCATATCGATGCGAGGAGGGCAACGACAAAGAGGCAAAGAACGCTGGGCGGTGAGATGGTGCCAGCCTTGCTGTACGCAGCGATCAGGGCGGCTAGGATTGCCCAGCATGGGATCAATGTTAGGACTTGGACGACGCGGAATTCTGTGTGGGTGCTCTGGGCTTGATCGCTTCGTGCCATCGAGGTGCTTGGGTGAGGAACTTTTGAGGTTTGGGGGAATCAACTTTCGGGAGGATCTCAGCTTGCGAGTGATTGGTCGTGTAGGTACGTGAATCTACTAGTGGTAGACTACCGCACTGGTACGAGTAGACTAGCTGATGGGATGGTGGAATTTGAGATAGGTCGCCGTACAATAGGAACACTTAATATCTTGGTGCGGATATCGCAGCCTAGATATAGCTTTGTGCCTGGAGGAGGCCAAGGCAACAAGGCTATCACGAAATCTGGGGAGCCACTTAAGCATTATGACGATTGTGTGAAGCAATCACTACCGTAGTAAATTAACGCGGGGGTCAACTTGGTTAATCGCTGGCTTCACGGCTTCGACGTCATTTGGCAGGGTTCAGAAACTGGGGCTCGTCAGTGAGAGGGCGTACGAGTACTTTTGGGTGCGCAAGGCGGTTCGGTGATTGTTACGGTGCAAGTATCCTCAAACTGGGTCTGTACAATCACCACGGGCAATTCGACCATAAAGTGGTCCAAGTCCTTCAAAACGATGAAAGTCTGTATAAATAAAAGCTGGAGATTAAGTTACACAAAAAGGAAAGGTCAGTCCTTAGTAACTTTGTTTAAATAAGATATGAAAATAAATAGTAATCAAGCTAGAAAGTTTCATCACTGGTTCTCCGGGTACCACTACGGTAAGCTATGGGGTGCCTACTCTTCCGTGCGGGACCAGAACCGATTCCTCCGCAACCTTTATTCCTCTAGAGAATTTAGTTGGCCTAGCTAATAGAGTACGAGTAGTGTTCTTGAATCCCTAGTAGTCATGAAATATTCCCTATGCACTCTGACGGCTTTGTGAGGCTTAAAGTAGACATCTCTCTGGTGGGGTCGTGGCCAAGCCTTGGATTAGGATCGCCTCGTCAATAATCCGGGAAAGTTCGCAATTTCCTACAATCCACTTGCCTACTTTTAGCCATGAATCTTACCTCTCTGAGTTAGGGAGCCAATATGAAGACCTTGTAGTCACAGCGAGAGAGAAGAAAAAAATTGAGAATGGCGGAGAACCGACAAACTGGTGACCTTTCTGAAAATGATGATATGTGCTGTGCGAGCATCGAACTGGATGATGGGGAGAAATGTGATTTGTGTAGAGCAAGAGGAAAACGACGCCTCAAATAAATGATGGAGACTTCCACGCTGGGCACAGTGGGATACCATACCGGGCGGTAATAGGCGTACAGGGATTGATGAATGTCCGGTGGAATATCGAATCAACATTATTCACTACGCCGAATCCTTGAGAAATCTCCAGGGACTCGAATATTCGTGACTGCCGCCCGGGATGAAATCGGGAAGCATCTTTCTGCAAGCGCAAATACCATACGCGTCACTCCAAGGGGAGGTGATATGATCCGGTATCTTCTTCATCGTGCATTGGATGAAAACACAATGCCGGATGCGATGAACAGCAGCCGGGAGGCAGACATCCTGAAAAATATTTCTCAAGATATTTCAGAAATTTAAGTGGAAGCAACGATATTCCGGGGGCTGCCTCAAGTTACCCTCTGAAACATACATGTCTAGATTCCTGCTAGTCTCGCTGTGTATCCAGGCGATCTTGAGGAAACCACAATCTAATGTAGGTGACAAAGTCGACACAAAGGGGTGCTCATGGTGCAATGTTGGGTTGGACAAAGAGTGAAGGG
>QFET01008842.1:0-13183 GCA_003316355.1 Tuber calosporum | reverse complement strand
GGGGGGGGGACGGCACGACCTCTTTGGATTCGATTGTGTGGCCCTTGAAGGCCGGTGAACTGTGGCATGCCCTCGCAGTACAGATTGGGGCCCCGAGCCTTTATAGCAATAATATTCCTTCAAAGGGTCATTGCTGGTCTGTTGCCCTGGACTTGCTACGGTATCACAGATGAGGAAGCTTCGACTATCCTGTTAATTCACTTTGCCCTTCAAGAGTACTCAGGTGTTTGGGTATTTCGGATTCGGTTATACAGCTTGCCTCTTCCTAGTCAACAACCCACCTCCCCCCNNCCCCCCTTTCTTTTCCTCATCAGAACCATACCAGAATGTCTGTAGGCTATTACCTATGCAGAAGGGAAAGCCACTTGGGGTTGATTTTTGGAATTTAGCTAGTATATAGATCTTTTCTTCCCGGACCATACTCATAGGATGTCACTCGTAGCTCTCGTATTTTCAGCAGTGAACCCGACTTTTTGCCAACTCCAAAACTGGCTCACTAGTTATCACTCGAATTTAGTAATTTGGTTTGGCCTACATAATAACATGGTACAACAGCCACGTCTCTTTTTAGAAGGGAGCCCGACTTTTGTCAAACCCCGAGTTCATGCCTGCGGGCTCATCCTGAGCCTTTTAGCACAGCTCACAGGACAGTGGTGGAAATCCGCTACCGTATTAACTTGAATAAGAGCAACATGTCCCAGGACGTCTGAGTTTCCTATTTTGGCAGGGACGGGGGGGAATGCAAGTAAAACAGAACAGAACAACGCCTTGCTTATAACAGCAATTTAGACGTCCTGAGATGTGTTCCCCTTACTCAAGTTAATGCGGAAAGCTATCTTAATCTGCAAGAGCTCAAGTTTACTGGAATAACTACCCTAGGTTGGCAATAGAGTGGGCTGCTGGATATTGGCACAAGGGAGTGCTGAAAATACTGATCGGACGGGATGACGCCAATCCCGTCAAGCAGGGCAAATCAGATTGAGACCCACTTTGATGAGATTTTGAGAGTCGCATATAGGAGCGATACCTCTTCTATAGCAATGCAGTGGAGGTCGGAGTACGGAACCTTAATACCCACCATCTTCCTCACACAGGGCATTGCTAGCATGTCGCCAGGGGCTTGTCGAGGAAGACAAGGAGGCTTCCACTTTCCGGCTAATCCAGTTTACCAAACAAGATCAATCGAGTAAGTTACAGAAGCAAGGCTTGGTATGTGACTGCTTTGCCTCCCGTACGCCTGATGAGGATTTCGGGCTTGCTAAATTACAAGCTTCACTAACAGCCACACTAAGACAGGTCAAATCACCTTTTTATGATACCCAAATATGGATTCGCCCACAATGTTTCAGCCGGACCCGTTCCTGGTCAACCCTTGTTCGATACCCCAGCCTCCGAATTCGGATCAGTCCACCGCTGTCCATGTTCTTCCTACCTTAGGAGATCATGACCAGCCCTATCATGCAAGCCCCTCGTTCAACAGAGGAGCTGTTGCTGGATCATGAAACTAAATGGCTTAATCGCTACCAAAACGAGGTGGCAAAGGTGGAGGCAAACTGGTATGGTTCGGGGAGACTAGAGTCTGTACTAACACTGTGACGAAAAAAATATGTGACGATTCTGCCTGTGATGCCAAGTGTGACGCCTTCAAAAAGGGTTGCCCAAACAATTTAAAATTTGTGAACCAATCTGTTGTGAAATGGTCCGTTGAGTAAGGGAACGGAAAGTACAGTTGAAACTTCTTACTCACTATTGCGGATATGGCAGGGGATGTGCAGGCTTGGATTCTACATATTAGCTTGCGTCACCAAGATGTGGTATATCCGTAGTGTTCATGTCTCTCCTAGTTAGTTAGAGAACTGAATCAACAACTTTCAGCTGGAATAGAAGGGTAAAGTTCTGACAATGTATGAAAGGAAGAACTGTGAGAATCTAAACGGAAAAAAAAAAAGCAAACAGTCAAAGAAAATAATCTGAAAAGCAGCTCGCTATTGGCAACCGTTTATCGAATGGGCGATTTTCTTCTCTGTTTAAAGTGCGTAGAACGCGCAGAGGCTCATAACATATTGGAAGTGAATGTATGTGTGAATATTCTTAGGATTCAATAGTGAAAGTCTGCTAACTATATAGTAGTAACAAACATGTGTTCCACCTTGAGCTATCCCCTCAAGGGGGCTCATAGGCTTTCAACAATAACATCATAAGGGTAGTTGTACCTTGTCTACAATATTCAACACTTGCAAACAGCATTGATGTGGTTGATATAGTTATAGTAAGTATTGCAATATATCAGGATATCCTGAATGTATATCCACACAAAGAGTTCTAAATCTTCTACTAGTGTGTCTTCTATAACTTTCACAAAGGTTACAGGTATATTGGTATCTCCTTATATCATTACCTTCCTAGTCGAGCTTCCAAATAGTCTCTTGTGAGTATGTATTTCTCAGACTCAGGTATAAACCCAGTGCGAAAGTAGGTGTCACTGAGGTCTATCTTGTTTCAGGATTTAGTTTTGCCCATGGTATTAGGTATGTTCAAAATGTGAACTCCGGTTGCACAATCAGTACTACTATGTGGAAAATACTACAGAAGTACAAAAGAGTTTCTGTTGCACGCTAGGCGAGGAGAGATATGTATGAGAGTAGATTGGTAGGAGTTCTGGTTCTTATTCTATCTAAGCGAGGTGGGTGAAAACTGCCGTAATTATACAAAAGTGCATCCTCCAAGCAAGTGATATAAACATAGGGAATACATAGTAAGAAACATAAGTGCGAACTCTGTTTGACCCTGAAATCCTGCCAAGAAAATCCCAAATAATATGCGTAATTCTAAGATGGCAGGAGGGAAATATTATGAAAGAATATGATCTATATGACCAAGAATAATACATAAAGGACGCATAAAACAACCGTAAAATCCCGAACAATGGATAAGAAATCACATATGAAAATCTTCTAACATGACCTGTTCAATAACGTGAAATATAGAGAAATATAGGTCCTAGCTGTAGTAATGTAAGTATTGTACAGGTAAACCGAAATCCAAACTAAGGATGAGAATATTTTATATTATCAACGATACAATCAAAGGAAATTAAATAGAAAATTTCAACAAGGTATAGGCTGCTGGTTGGCTATAAAAGCTTCATCATTTTTTTAGTATTATAACTCCAATAGTAATGATCTACTAATACTTTTATTTTGCTATCATGCTTACCTTAAATGAACATGCTGACACCTCCAGATATTTGTAAACTATAGTGGATCACAGCTGTGATTAGTTTTTTGATCTATGCTTTGTACAGACAAAGCAAATTTTCAGGGGTCTTAAAGGCTGGCATATTGACCTAAAGGTTAAAGTCCTTGTTTATATAATCTTGTAGTTAGAGAACTATAATTGTTATAGAATTTTGAATATTTCTGTTACCAATACTTAACGGAATATCTTCATAAAGTCTGGTACATCTTATTGCTCTGCTATCACTAAGTAAGGCTATTTGGTATCTCCAGTGCAGTTTACTTGGACTTTGTAGACAGAGAAGTAGACAGTGATTTCCCAGTAGTCTATTACTTCTCCAAAGTATATGAGGTTATCCATACTATATAGGATATGATGATCTGATACTAGAATTATATTCATATATACCTTGGGTATCTTTATACTTTCAATTTGAATACCTCTGATGCAGCTGTAATTGCTGCATGATCTTGAAAGCTAAATACCTATTTTGACAATAGTAGACATCTTCTGATTAGTATATGTAATATTGTTAGTAGTAACCAAGTAATTGCAGATCAGAGTGCAGCCAATAGTTTTAGTATTTGTTAGGACTCTAGCAGGTTTCATCTTGAGTAGCATTGTGAATTCCAAGATTCGAAATGGTCTAACTGTTTACTTTAAAGCATCAACTATTTTCTTTTAAGTTGTAATAGTGTTTCTTCTATCTAAGTCTTTTTGTATTATTGCATTGTACCTCAAATTGCTCTTCATCACTATTACAGGTTTCTTATATAACTGTTACATTATTGAACTAGATTTCTTGTTTTGGACAATCATTTACCACAAGTCTTACTTTACTATAGTAGTACCAAGGTCCTTCTTTCTTGCATCAATCTATTTCTAGCTTGCTTTATATCTTACACATAGAAAAAGTTAATTTTTAAACTGTAGATAGAGGCTTTTCTGCTAATTAATTACCTGTTTACTGTAGGAGGTTTTCAGAATTTTTTTGGCTCATATTCAGAGGTACTATAGAAACTGCTCATACTTTAATAGGCTTTGGTTTTGAACATTATGCAATTATATCTTTCTGCCAACTAGACTACCTGTCTGCAGGTATTAGTTTCTCTTATTTCAGGTTCTATTCTCATTCTAAGGCTGTGGTAAATAACATTCAAAAACAATAGACTTTTTACATAGTCTAATATCAAGTATCTAGACAGTGTTGCTCTTAGGGCTTGATATTCTTCAGTAATAATGTATATTCTTATTGGCTTACCATTTAAGGATTGATATATCTTTTGCCATTTGAGGTGCAGGTTATTAGTATGGATGCTTTAAAAAGCTTTTTGAAGTGGTTCTTGAATACTTGGAGGAAGAGTTAGTTATCTTCAAATTCATTCATCCGACTGAGGAAGATATTTGTGCTAACTTTTCTGTTTAGATACTATAATTATCTTCTACATTCTCTGTGTCATCAAATACACAATACTCAGAGAGAACTTCCTGATCTCCATAATCTAGTACTTGAGTCAGTCTAGTTGTAGATCATTACCTTCTCCACCAAACTTGTAGATTGTAAAAGCTTGATCTTTTTATTCATAAGTTATTTGAAGGAATGAATTTTTTTCTTGATGCTACTGCATATGCTAGTTGGAATTAAAGAGTTTCTTGTACTTTCCCATATCCCAAAAGGGGTACTGCTAGTCATGAAGGACCTAAGATGTCCGTAAATAGGTCAGGTTATATCTTACTTCTTAAGGGAGACACTGTAGAGTATGGTAGAATATTGAAGTTTGACTTCAAGATACTCCTGGTTCCTGATCTTGCTTCTAGAGGTATATCAATTCTCTGGACTTCTCTTTAAATAATTTACTCTTTAGTAAGATCTTCTTGTGAGTTTGTATTAAGGTGTACTGGCTAAAGTAAGCTTTGGGTAAGTGTTCGTATATTGCTAACTTCTCCTTCTGGTTCTAGTTTTCAGTTATATATAAATCTCCTGGATGTCTTAGATATTCTTTCAGACCTTGCAGTCAAACCTCCTCTAGCAGTAATATCAAATTTAGTATCAGAGTTAGTGATCTCTCAATACTGCTCCTAGTTCTAACTAGTTATCAAGATATGAAAAGGGTTTCAATCCTCCCCTATATTCTCAATTTTGAGAACCTGTTATCACCAGCCAAGGTGAAAAAAACTGCAACAGAAACTGGTTTGTATGAAGAATTATATAATATATCCTAAGTAGCAGACTATTATTACTTTAATATCTAACGGAGACCTGCTACCAGGCAAAGCTAAGGAGGGTATAAGTGAACAGTTCAAAGAGTCAAGGTAAATAAGAGAATTGCTGTTCAACTAAGTATATTCAGAATCTAGACATCACTCTTATAGTTGATATCTCCTGATAGTCAGAAAACTAAACTTGATAATGAAATCTTTCTACTAGTAGCAGAAGCTCCGGAATCCTGCAGCTACAATTATTGTTAATAGGTACACAGCTACCAGAATCCTGAAATGTCTTTAGTGTTCCTACAATACAGCCTATTTCATACTACTAATATAGATAACAAGTTTCTTCTTTTGATTCTGCAAAGATATAATCCTGTTGGTATTTTAAATAATCCAATAAGTAGACTACAGGAATCTAGAAGTTTTGGAAGGAAAATCAAATATAAAGAATACAATATCAAATAAAAGTAATCTCACAAATAAGAGGCTAACAAGAGTAGTAATACAGGTATCGGAATATGTATACATGTTATTAGACTCTAGTAGACACTCTAGATATGGAAAGTACTGAAAAGCCAATCTTAGAGGTAAGAGCAAAAGTATGAGGATAACAGTTTAATTTCATAGTAAGAAAGGCTACAAATGGGGTTTGAATGCAGGTTGTAGATATTCAAATTGCGGTAAAAAAAGGTAAAAGAGATATAGTTAAAAGAGGCAGAGGAGGTGGAAAAGGTGCAACAGTATGAAGAACTGTGAATTATAGGGTAGCCAATTCACTAATGTTGAATAGCTTAGTCTGTGATTGTTTTGAGAAAGAGACAGAACTGTGAGGAAATTTGACTTGCTGGGGATACAAAAGGGTTAAAAGGGTCTTGAATGTAGAAAGAGATTTTTGTAACTTAATACCAAACTTAATAACATGATATATTGCTAAGGTGTCATCTTCCTTGCTTGGTGATCCATTATCTATAGGATTTTGATATTTTCATATATTCATTTTTAAGGTACAAGAACCTGCTTAGAGGCCTACCAATGGTAAAAACAAAACCTTAATGTCAAGAAAGATCCTCTGCGCTCTAGGAATGAAAGTTCATACTACCAGAACCCTCTGGTAAGGGCCCAACTACACATCTTGCCTACAAATAAAAAACTCCTAGCTGACTAAATGGACAACTGGGGGAAAGTAGGAGTTAAGAAAGTTGAAAAGTATAGGAAAACCCTTGACGAAAACTACAACAGATAAGGAGAATATATCTAGTACGTTGTACTGATAAAAGCAATAGTAGGTTAGAGCTGGATTTGAAATTGAAAGGTAACTGATAGTATGAAAACCAGGCTAAAAGGCAGTGCATTATTAGAACCTGGCATAATCAAAGGCAGTTTGACTGTGGGCAAGGGTCTAAGAAGAGGGGAGGTAGTAAGGTACTAGTAGGAGAGGACAGGAGCAGTAGAATGCCAGCTATTGTTGACACAGGAATGAGCCAGCTTGAATGAGTGGAAGGACCAGGGTACTAGCCAATCCTCCATGAGGAGAGGGGAGATGAAGAGAAGAGGAGTAGGAGGAGGGATAGACCCAATTACCAGGGACATAACTGTGTGCATACCCATCTCGGCAGTTCTCAAAGAACTGAGAAGGGATGAATCGACCATTAGACTGCAAAGCGATTGTGGGCCTGTAGGGAGTTTGCTCCTACTGCAAGTGTATCTCCCAGCTCTATGATGATAAGGTATTATTGACCTTATAAATATTAAGAGGGGTGGGGTAAATAAGCTAAGCGAGGTAAAACTACAACAGAGGGGAAAAGGAGAGGAAAGTATCAACAAGGATGCAACCAAGGAGAGGAGAGACTCAAAGTGGTAGACTCAAATGAGTTAGGAGAGGAGAGATAGAGGTAGACAAGTTTGCACCTAGTAGTGAAGCTAGAGGAGGTGGAAATCTGCCTAGAGGAGTTAGTGATGATTTCTAATAGTATTGACATTTCACTGAGTAAGTGTGTAGTGCAGACAGAGGATGTCACTTATCTATAGGATTTTTAAGTATTAATTTTTTGATTATCTTATTGAATTACTGTTTAAGGTGCTGAAACTCCATGGAGTCCAAGCTATTATAGAAATAAACCTCCCGCACAGTGCGTCCCATACCCAAGTAGCTAAAAAAAAAACCTCTTTATAAAACAAGCATTCTGTACTTTGGGTAGCAAAAACTACTAAGAAGAAACAGGCCTGATATCTCCCAAAAAATAGTAAACCTTTCAACTTACCAGACAAGCGATATAGGAAATAGACAAAGTTCAATAGTAAATAAGAACTAATACCCCCAAAGAAAACTAAACACCTAAGTGAGAAAACAACTGGAAGTATCAATCTGGCCAAGAGTACAACATCCCATATCCCACTAATCCAGAAGGGTAAAGTGAGGGTGGGGGCAATTGGGCCCCAGACTCGAGCAGTTTAAGAGAGTCAAGTAGATGGAGGTCGGTATGTTATTAGAGGAGGAGGGAGTCTGTAGTAGACAATTAAAATCATGGGATTAGCCAGATTTCGTAGAAGTCACGTGCCAGCTGAAGGGGGTAGCAGTTGGGTGCCTGCCGATAAACTGTCAGGGGGAGAGGAGAGGAGGGAATAATTAAGACAAATCCCCAGCCACTTGTGTACCCAAAGGGTGAAGTTAATTCAAAACAAAAGTGGTGATTATTTCTTGTATGGTGCATGCCACTTATGTACAGCACCATAGTGTTGAGATTTCAATAACTGGGTGTGTAGTGGATGCAGGATGCCCCTTATGTATTGGACTTTTTGATTATCTCATATATTCGTTGTTAAGGTACAAGAATGTGCATGGAATGTTAGCTATGGCAAAAACCAAACCTTAATTTCAATCAAATGTCCTCTATGTCTCCAGAGATCAAAACTCATACGCCCACTATCATCTGGTATGAGCCTAACGGCAAATCTGGCCTACAAGCAAATAAACCCCCAGCTGGCTAAGGAGACTTAAGGTTCAAAGTAAGAAGCACGAAAGCAGGAAAGCAGGAAAGCATAAGGAAAAATCTAGACTAAAACTATGAGAGATAAGGGGAAAATTAGCTACTAGTTTATACCCATCAAGGCAGTAGCAAGTTGATAATAGACCTGAGAGCCTGAGGTAACTAATGGCATTAAGACAAGTCCCAGAAGTAGTCCAATACTAGGACCAGGCGTAAACAGAGCCGGATTAGAGGGTGGGCAAGAGTCTAATTGGGGTAGGTAGTAAGGTACCAGCTGGAGAGGAGCTGAGCAGTAGGATGCCAGCCATGGTGAGGCAATGAGGTGCCAGGTTCAGAGAGGGTGAGCAGTAGGGTGCTAGCCATTCCACTGTGAGGAGAGGAGAGATGAGGAGAAGAGGAGGAGGGGTAGAACCATGTAGCAGGGACAGAACTGTGTATGTAAACATCTAGGCAGTTTTCCAAGAGCCGAGAGTGGAGGAATCGACTAGTGGACTGTAAAGCGACTGTAGGCTTAGAGGGAGTTTCCTCCTACAGCAAGTATGTCTCCCAGCTGTATGAATGTTGGGTATTACTGATTGTGCAAATCTTAAGCGAGACAGAGCAATCAAACTAAGCAAGGCAAAACAAGAGTGGAGAAAGGAGAGGGAACTATTAACAAAGATAGAAAGCAGCAGAGGACCGACTCAAAGGGGTAGAACATAATGAGTTAGGTGAGGAGAGATAGAGGTAGGTAGGTCCCCACCATATGGTGTAGCCAGAAGGGATAGAGACCAGCTTAGAGGAGTTGGTAATAATTTATTGTGGGGTTGAGATTTCAATCGCTGGATGTGTCGAGGAGATGGATGATGTCCCTTATCTATAGGAGACTAGTAACCATTTATACAATTTCTAAGTACTTAGGTTGGTTATATATATATGAGGTAACCTTGCAAACTTCAATCATGGTCAAAGAGAGTGTGAATACAGTTTCCCCTGAATGTGTATCAGCCCACAACAACAAATAATTCCATTGTCTGTATATCACTCACAGGATTTTACATACTTCAAATGTAGATCACCTTCAATCTGTTTACTATATGAACCAAGTTCAGTTTAATGACACTCATTGGTAAACATCTTATGGAATACTAGGTGATAAGTCTAAAAGGCTGTCATTCTTGCATATATATACTCAGATGCAAATGTATTCAGATTATCAAGAATATAGCCTACATGATAGATCTACTTATCTAAATTACTCTATCTTCTTTCACAAAGGCTAAGCATACGCAGTTCTGCTGTAGATACTACTTTTTGCCAGTATAGGTTGTAGTCATATAGTTACCTCACAGAACTATATACACACACATGTTTAGGCCCGTAAGCATAATACCATATCTCATATGTTTAACACTTTGGAAGGCAGAGAGGTAATAGTGAAGTAGGGAGCCGGAGTGCCAGGTAAGAACTGAAGCTACAAACTTGAATCATAGGTCAACAGGATGGTCAACAAGGTGTTTAAGTTGGAGTAGTATAGTTATATGTAGAGTGGTAGTAGGAGGAATAGGGAGGAGTAGGGTTGTGCATTGGTTGGGAGTAGGGAAGCATCCTGGTTTAGAGTATTTTTACTAATACATTACTAGTTTAAATATATCATATTTTATCTTTTGTGTTTGGTATCCGTTAAAACCATTATTTGTTTTATATTAATTATTAAACTCTTAGGAAATCAAGGACTTTTTTTTTTAGAAAGACTGGATCATTATAGCATAATCAGGCAACTTTGTCAATCGCTAAACGACGAGACTTCAAGAAACTTGCTTTGAATGTGCTTAGTTTAGTAGTAACAAATCATGTACACTTTGCAATAAAGATAAGTTTAGAGTCCTTATCATTCTGATCATAACCGTGATAAGTCTATAACACCCATGCTTTATGGAATACTACTTTATTGATATGGCTTCTACTGTCACCATTGCCGTCCTGCTTAGTACCCATCCTATTAGCTTTCAAGAATATTAAAGTATATCAGGTAATTTTATACAGAAATATATCTGTTTAGAAATAAATAATTAATAGCATTTCAAGAACTGGGACAGGGTTCCTTTTTTTTGCTGAAAGCTAAACTCATCTCTCAAACTTTTGATTAAACTAAATATCTACAATAACCTCTCCTTTCTCCCTAATTTTCTGAAAATTGTTATTATACTCCCTCATAAAAGTTCCACCACCATATAACAACCCAGCTAAAAGATCATCCAACATTACCAATGCTGCCAATTCAAAAATCTAAAAAAAACAAAAAAACAAATCTTCAAAGACACTTCTATCAAATGATTCAGCCGGGAATCGAACCCGGGTCGGGCGCACATTATGAAATGGCAAGCGCCCATGATACCTCTACACCACTGAATCAATGAACAGTATTATTATTTAATAATCGGAAACCTTATTTACTGCTCGGAGGCTCCAAGACGAGCGCAGGATATACGGTAGTTGTCTCTAAGGGTTCGCTTAGCACAGGTGTCTTGGCTTGGCTTTCCCCCTGACTTTGAAAACATCTATTATCTTGACCTGCAGTAGTGTTGGCTACTGGCCGCTGCGTAGCTAATTTAGAATTTTTACACAACTATAGTTTGCACCTTCCGCCCTTAGCGGGATTTGCATGGCATTGGGTAGTGGCCAGCGGGTGAGATTGACTAATTTTGATTTTATGTACGGTCTCGATTTTCATACTGCAGCAAGTATTTTACGAAACGGAAAAAAAACAAAAAAAACAAAATTCTCTCTTGTACGATCTCGTGAGTATCTCTTAGGGCTCTTGACTCCATTCAGGGTGGGGGAAAGTGTGCGGATAGACATGGAAGAGTTTGGAAATCTTGATATCAAGTGTGGTTGTAGCACATGCAAAATATGACAAATCGTTTTAGTTGTCCATTCTAGGTCCTGTAATAAGTAAAGTATACCAGTAAGTTATTTTCAACAGGGTTTAAGGAATAGAAAACGCATGATATACTTCTACAATCAGTATGCTGGGTACATTCTTGCAATAAAGTTTATTCTATTTTAGATTTAGCAAATATTTAACAATGAGCTTTTATCGAAACAGAGATACCTTATGTTCCATCTGACTACCAAAATCATTTGTCTTACTCCAAGCTTGATGAGAGCTTGAATTTACCAGTTCAATCAAAGAAGAATACTCATACTTAGAGGACAAAGGAACTTAATACATAATATGTTAACACGAGATTTGATAAACAAAAAATATAAGAGATTTTAAGTCCTATATTTGCTGTCACAAAAGATAAAAATTCTGTTTGAAATAGGGCCTAATTACCCTATAGCTACATTGCTGCAAGATACAAAACCCCACTATGAATATATAGATAAATTCTATTCTGTGTTATGATCATATGCTTGTCAGCTAGTTTACAACATAAAACAGCTTTTCTGCAGATATTCAAATAACGACTATGTCGTCCATGATCTCCTTTGACTGTTGCCATGTGAGTTATGATTGTAGCAGTAATCTTAGCCACTAAGGGAATACTACAATTACAACTAATAGTACCAGGTAAGAATCCACTGTTGTTCTTAAGCCTATGCCTATATTGTATTTATAGCTATCCCTATGGCTCATATTGTACAACACTAATAGTGGAACAAGTGTAAAGAGGTAAAGTAATTGTAAAGGAAAGAATTTAGATAGTTACGTGAAGAGTCCTAGCTAAAGGCTACCAAGAGGTCCTACTATAGCCAATCTTACCTTGAAGCGAACCCTGACAACTCACACTTATGAGTTACTGTCTTGGCATGACTCATATTGAGTCATACACTGAAATCCATCAGCTGACTCCTAGTAGCCTACTGCACAACATGCTAAAACCAATCAGAACTCATAAAGCAAGTCATATACCTTAAAGTAGTCACATTTGTGAAACTCATGACATATAATTTGAGTCCTATGTGAAAGTTATTAAATTATATAACTTACAATCATGAGTCATTAAAGCAATAAACTAATTATAAATTAACAATAACTTAGCTAGTATGTATTATGTAAAATACTATGACTAGTAGTGAGATATTGTATGAAATATAATAACCCTATAACTCATAATTATAAGTCATGTAAAATTCTTCGGGATTAGTCACTATTTGTTATATTGGCTCCTGTCTCCCTTCAGTCAGAGTCCCAACTGATTCGACATTCGATCATTGTCAGGCTTTCTCCAGACCTGTGCAATTCCTTTTGCAACTTGCAAACCTCTTATTCTGCTAATCGATACCTTCTCCTGGTATCTTGCAAAGTAGTGTTGGCTCTTCTGATCATAGGGTCTCAGTTGGTAACCATTCCTTGATATATCTATATATCTTTTTGTTTGTACCGTGATTGTAGCTTCAGCATTACCAAGTTGTTTATGGAGTATTTGCAACTGTCACAAATGGAGATGATATCAATTTTGACTCTTTTGCCCTATTCTCCCTACAATTGGTTCCTCACAGTTGTCTTCCTTTACCATATGTGGGCATTGCTCCCAGTTCAGGGTACTATGTCTGCATTCCATTTGGGGTAAAACTAATTATCAATCTTGTTGTGTTTGTAAGTATAATAAGGGACCTTGAAATGATTATTCCTAAAAGGATCCCAGTGTAGCGATTTGCAGTTTACGCAACTTTGGTAGTTGAAGAAACCAATTGCTTCCTTTTGTCACAAATCGTGACTTAGCAATATGGAACGTTTCACATGACTCACGATTTGTGAG
>QFET01008830.1:12454-24542 GCA_003316355.1 Tuber calosporum | reverse complement strand
CTCTCAGCAGGTCTCCCTTAGACACCAAAGCGATAGCAGGCTACCGCTTAGGCTCTATTTTATAACCGTTCACACAGGCTAGCGCCTGTTACAATTACTAAAGACTACCTGCCTAGACTTATATTTCTTCTGTTGCCTCTCATTCAACTTGACAAGCTTGGCTGCCTGTCTTTTAAGGCTTGCAGCCTTCTTCTTCTCCTCAAGGACTTCTCACTTTCTGTATAGATGTGCAAGTTGCTTGGATCCCAGTATAAGACCACCCTTTAATTGGTGGCGGTCAGGCTTGGTGCTCTTCCCTATTGCTTGCTGTTGCTGGAGGAGTTCTTTGGTAATGCTCAATTCTACCTCTTTCTCTTGATGTAGGGAAACAAGCTCAGTAAAATACTTTCTGATCAAAACTGTAGTTCTATATCTGGCACCTCATGTACCAACTTTACAAACTGGTTTAGCCTTGTAGATCGGTCACTCCTAGCCACAAGTAGGTGAAGACCTGGTCGCTGAATTGCAAGGGATGGTGAGGATGAGGCATTTGATTGAAGAGTGGGATCACTGAGGATTCGATGTCAGTTGAATGGTAGTAGACTAGTCGCACCCCATGCTGACAGAATGTTCTTCTTGGTAAAGGTCTTGAGTCATGCTCTATAGAGCATGGGATCGAAGTCACTCTTCTGTAGCTTTGAATATGGTCCATGGGCTTGCATCTTTGCTTCAACCTCTTCTTTGTAGTATGTATTGTGAGGAGAAAACAAACCAACATCAAGTGGCTGTACTACATGGGTTGAGTGTGGAGGTAGGCAGATGAGGTGAATATTGTGCTCGATAGCAAACTCAATAAACGGAAAGTTCTCACAATGGGAATTGTAGCCTTCAAGGATGAGGATTTGGTACTGTTTGATGCGATTTGTGAGTCTCGTTTTCAGCTCAAATATTCGTACCAAGCAGCCATAGGTGATTTGGTAATTGGTGTATCTAGTAGGCGAATGAGTAAAGAATGCATCCTTCTTCTCCTCAAAGTCAATATTGCTATGATGACCCATACCATGTGTCCTTGCAGGATAGATAATAAGAGGAGGTATAACTATTCCATATCCTGAAACAGCTTCAATATCAGTGACCCAACTGTGGTCACCATCCTGAATAACCTTTGGATTCCTCCTTGATGTTCTGCAAATGACCTGCCCACTACCAGAAAGCCCAAGGGCAAATCCCTTCTCATCCATATTCCAAATATCCTCATCTTGAACATGAAACTTGCAGCGAGTATTGTAAAACCTATTGAGGTGGGATTCTAAGGATGAAAGGTGTGTAGCAAGTGCCCTCTGCTTGTCTTGTACCTTCCCAACCTTGGATTGAATTTCTGGATGGCGAATTAAAAACCATTGTATCCAGTTCACTCCTATCTTCTCTGCTTTTCCTTGATCTTTCAAAATAGCATAGACCATTTGATAAACATGAGAGCGACATGGAGGCAACCCATAATCATCCCACTTTTCAACCTACTTGCCCAAGGCCTTCTCCTGTTCATTGCTGAGTAGTTGCTGATCAGGATGGCATTGAATTGCTGGTTGTGTTCGTCTATGATACCAGTTGTTTAGTGTTGTGTTGGAAATCCCAAACTGTTGGCTTGCTTTGCGAATTGAGAGTCTTGGAGTTGTTCGGAGAGCTTCACAAGCCTCTGCTATCCTGTCCTCTTGATTGGCTTTCATTTTAGGCATTTTTTGATATAATTGTAGGTTTTTTCATAAAATTGTAACTAAAAGAGGCAAGGAGATCGCTTGGGAAAAATATTTGTCAAAAGTAGTGATATTGAATTCAGTAGCTCACTTTATATATCTTATATTTCGAGGCAACAACATGTGAAACCATTGAGAATACTCTACTCATTGTATATATGTGAGCAACAATGGGATTAAGGCAGCTCATGGGCCATTTTGATTGAACATAGTCATATTTGTAAAAATTGACAATTACTTCAATAACAATGACAAAACTGTATATATTTTTAAAATTATTTCATATAATGAATGCTTATCTCAGACACACATTCTATTGATGTCTTACATATGAACGAGTTGGGCATTGTGGTTTTATTCACTTTTTGATTCATGATATATAATAGAGCCTGGTGACCCATAACTAGGTGTTGACCCATAACACCCCCGTTTACTTAACTCAAGAGTAATGTGCATTGACCCAAAGTATATTGAATAGTTTTCCAGTCGCGGTATGTTATTATATCTGAGCGTGTTAAGATATGTACGAATGTGGGTTCTATAAATTATCACTCCGCCTCTATTATACTACTAAAATCCTATTTCCGTCTCCATTCTCTAGAAGAGACTATGATAAGTCAGGAATTTGGTATCCCCGTACCCCCCCCCCCACTGCACATTACACTTTTAAATTCAGCGACGCCTGAGGGCCTCCAGTCGGACACCTGTAATCCATAGCCTCTCCAAGCCCTCTCTTACCCATTACCAAGCCTCTCTTTCCTACCCGTGTGTGTTTCTTCACTCACCCGGTCATCCAGCTCCTTGACTTTATGACGGGGTGTGTTGGGGAGATAGATCACACTTATATTTCGCTACCATATCTCCTCCTTCAAAAGGACCCGAGGGTCGATAACTGGGTGCGGGCTACGGGCTTATTACCCGAAGGACATCATAATTATTATCAAAAGGGTGATGACTATGCAAGCCCAAATTACTGATAAAAAATAAAAACAACTACATTCTAGCTCTGACACGAGGGTGATAACGGGAACTCTGTACAGCGTCTCAGAAATGCGAGGTTTTTATGATATATCCATTTTCCATTTTTTTCCTTGGGAGCATGATGGATACTCATTCAACGTGATGTTCACCGCCTATCACTCGTTCGCTTTGCAGTGTATGGATGCTTGCTATGATGGCGGGCAGGAACTCTTTGCTGTCCGGTCGTGAGGCTTGTGAGATCCGAGGTTTCTTATCATACCATACTACTCCCCTGCCGAGATATCGTACCCCCCGGCCGAGATATCATACCCCACCGGACCTCCACTTCACAATTAAATTCTGCGTAGCCATGCGCACGCTGTTTATTTACCGGTTATGATAGCAGAAGCAATCCATCTCCTTATATTGGTTAATTGGCTAGGGGTGGGGTTGTGCAAGAGGCGCATGTATGGTCTGTCACCCGGGTGAACAAACTATCGCGTTCTGGGGACATCTGGATACAGGTATTTAGGAGTGGTTATTATCATAGATCACCTCGCGGGGGGATGTCTCGGTAGAGAGAAATCGCCAAGAATGATGGAGGGGGAAGCGAGTGACCAAACGCGACTTCCCGTTCAACCTTGTGTTAGGGTAAAAGTTCCATAGATCCGGGGTTTTGATAATTACCTGCGGCAGTGCAGCAGCAGGTTATTGAGATGGTCTGTTCTCTGGGACCTCCTATATAATGCCATACCATCCAAGCTCTTGTTGGTATCGAGTGAACGTAAGAGAGAGTGTATAGTGGGCGGGATCCTGGTCCACTAACTCGAGAAATATGATACAGTACCACAAAACTGTTACCAATACAAGTATCACCATATGATAATGGAAAAATTGCGTATACCGACAAAGATAAGGATCCAAATACCCAGCAGAACACAGCCATATAACCTCCCTCAGAAGACTACATGTAATGGCTTGATATGATCAGTTTAATATGCGGATGGACCATTTCCCATCATTGAACTGGGGGGGACAGGCGTGCAAGAGCAAAAAAAAAAAAAAACCCAGCTTCTTGACCATTTCCATATCCAGAGTGTGATACCAGCACCATGCTGATGTCGTGACAACCTACCAAAAAATAACAGAATACTATCACGGAGAACGGGGTATCGCCACTGCAGCGGCAAATATGCCCAAGAGGAAAAAGGATCAGAAAACTTTTTTCCCTCCAGTTACCATCCTGAAGGTAAAGGCAAAAAGAAGTAGACGCAGCAGAATATGGTAGTATTATCTCCCACCGGGTCACATGCCGCGATCGATACATAGAGGAGTCGGCCCATGCTGCAGAATATCTATGATCCTCTTTTCAGACAATCCCTAAGGTGGGGGTTCTCCGTCCCCGCACAAAAAGCGCTTGGTTCGATAATCCCAGTTGGTCCCCCCCTCGGCTTCAGTTCTCGTTATGTCCTGTGCAGATGCCACATCACCAAGTACCCACTTCGAGTCAAGAATAAAATTTCCTGCCAACAGACTTACACCATAGAAGCCCCAATGCCACTGACAGCTAGATATCCGCCGATTTCCCGGCTAGCTCGAATGAATGAGCTTCCTATCCCTGATATGATGGGACTAAGGCTTCATGCATATGTCTGCCCCGATTGATAGCTTACCGCGATATAATTGTGCTTACAGACTCAAAGGTGGCGGACAATCTAGGACCCTTTTGCTACTCATTTCCATTCGGATACCTTTTAATCACCATCCCACCACTCCCCCCCAAAAATATTCAGTCCACCAGCGCTTAGCTTAGTTGGCAGAGGAGGGCTCCTTATGAGCCCCCACCCACACCTCAGCCTTGTTCAGAAAGAGGATACTGCCATCGCGGCCATTTTGGTTGTGGAAATTGTATCACAAAGCACCACTGGGTGGAGGACCAGTTCGAGTCGGGTACTTGAGCATGGGCCATAAAGATGGAGGCATAGACACTGTGAGGGCTCAGGGAGGCGGCACCCTCAACGAGGCTTGGCGCAAGTTCAGTAAGAACATTATCCGATACATCCACACAAAACTCGTAGAAGGCACAAGTTCTAACGAGATGGACGAGAGGTTAGAGGCGGAAATTTTGAAGAAGATCCTACAAACTGTCTGGGAGATATAAGTAGGATCGGCTAACTGGGGAACCCTGCCCAAGATATTCGCTGACGGATGTATATATCTAGATTTCTGTTAGTCTCTCTAAATCGTGATGCAATCCTACAGGGGACTAACTTACCGTCCACCGGCGGCGGTGGGAGAGGCTCCGGGTAATGGCAGATAGGTTGTGCCTAGGAGATCAAGACACAGGATAGTCGGAAGTCGGGACTCGGGATGAGTTCTTTGATGTGGATATGTCATTCGGAAAGGCCATTAGGAGCGGAGGAGCTATGTTAGTCAGGCCTTGGCGATCGAAATCGGATCGACCGATTACAATGCCGACATTGCTTCCTCTATCCGGTCATTGTTGAGCTACTGCCAAGGTCTGGTGATGGTGAATAAGGAAGAATCAACTATCCAACCAATCCACTTCACACTCCGAGAGTATCTGATCAGTCATCGCGACCTTTTCCAGAACCCCCACTCGACAATTGCGGAGGCTTGCTTGACATATCTGATTTCGCGGCAGGTAATGGCCCTTTCGGCGTCCCGCCCTCCGAACACTCAATACACTCCCTTCCTGGAACATTCGGCATTACACTGGGGAGCCCACTTGAATAGAGAACTCTCTGATTCTGGGAAAAATCTTGCACTGAAGCTTTTCGCCCACTACAAAGGCCACATATCAATTAGACTGCTGTTTAGAAGAGACGCTCGGTGGATATGCTCTTCGTTCTACTGCCGGCTTTTACAACTTCATGAGACTGCATTGCGCGTCCATGTTTGGACTTGCTGAGGCTGCTGGAGCTTCGATAGAGACTGGTGGTATTGATATAAGTGGCATAGATGAGACTGGTGCTACACCACTCATATGAGCTTCTAGGTATGGGAATGAGGGGGTGGTGCAGCTGCTACTGGGACAGGAAGGCGTCAACCTCGATGGGCTAGACGACCGCGACTAAACGCTAATCTCCTGGGCTGCTGGGAATAGGCATGAGGCAGTAGCCAGGTTGTTGCTGGGACGGAGGGATGTTAGCCCTGATAGGACAGACTACTATGGCAAAACATTAATTTCGCACGCTGCCGGGAATGGACACGCGGCGGTGGTGAACCGGCTTTGGGGGTGAGAAGACGTCGACCCCGACAAGCCAGATATATGCTTCCTTACGGCACGCTCGTATGCCGCTATAAGGAGCGATCGGAGCGTCACAACTTTAATAAACCACCTAAAACCGCCGCCCCCACGGCCGATTAATGCAGAAGAGACATAAGGTAATGCTTCTCCCCTATCTCCGAGCCCTGAGCTTTACAGCTTTCCCCGTCGTGTCTTGTATCATGCACCGGCGGCCTCACCACCTTCCCCAGGCCAGGCGTCAGGGGGCGGTATCCCTGCGCTTCCCCTCATGTCCCGATAACCCTGCAAGTGGCATATTTTGAGCGTGATTTGCCGCAGCACGCCCCCTAAGAACTCACCCACACGCCTCTCACGAAAGGCTCTTCGGGATCTGCTAGGGTAGTTGAATGATTACCCATACATCTCTCTTTATAAGTTCAAATTCAGTGTGATGCGGGGGTGGAGTATTCTGCTTGCGGCGGGAAGTTTAGACTAGTGTTTTATAATATCTAACTCAGCCGTAGATTTCTGGTTACAATAACTTTTGCTTTCTATCTATCAAAACATAACCCCTGTCCTCTGCACTTTCGCTCCCCCCCTCCCAGCTGTCCCGTGAATATAGCTGTACTGTACGTGATATACTAGGTCAATCGGACACACAATATACTCGCAGTAGGTTAGCAAGTCCATCGCTAGGACTTTCGGCATGTCATAAGGAATCCTTTAGCTTGGTATTTAGAGGGGTTACCAGAATGAATGTGTATTGGAAATTATAATCAACATTATGTGTGGCAGCGCTCTGGGTGGGAGTTTGCAGCTATTCGAAGTATCCCGACGAAACCTTCAAATTTCCCCTGTATTCCTTATTCTCACTAATGCCGTCCCACTCGTGGTGCAGAAGAAATCGGATCGAACCCTAAACCCTACTGAAACAACTAGTGATAATGAGGGTAATGAACCGAGTATCATACAGTGCGAATGGGCTCAAGCCGGGCCCAAAAAACAAGCCAGACCCGAAGCTGAACTAACCAATGACAACAAGGAATTTAAATATAAAAAAAAAACCCCCAGCCAGATGTAGCTATTTCTAAGAAGAACAGCTCAGTGGTTTCATTTCTCCAATTTAGTCTGTTATGCAAAAGGAGTTCAAAAAATAAAAAGTGAATCTTCTTGTGAGAGTGAAACCAGGGACAGAATCTACCTAGCACGGTGCTGGAAAAGATTGCGGAGTGTAGATGAGTAAAACGACGCGATAATTTATGAAAAAAAAAATTGAAAAAACACCAGTGATAACTTAGACTCAGAACCAATCGGCAAGAACCTTCACCTCGGCGAGGCTCTAGTTGGAAAATCTTTCTCCTTTAAGCATCAAGGAAGTAGCGGGACATGGTTAGTGCCCACCGCGGGGTATAGGTCGCGGCGGGCGTACCTTCCCTCTAATTAGTCTGTTGGATCACATAGATTTTGCTTTCTATATATATATATATTTTATCCCCGCTCTCTGCACCTTTCTCTTTTTCCCTCGTGTACCCTGTGAATATGCGTGTGCGTTGGATACCAAGTTAGGTATATGGTATACATATAGTGGTGAAAAAGATCCCATCGTTAAGACATTTACAGTACTGTCTTAGTGATAGGGAAACACTTTGACTTTTTTGATCCTGGGCCGGCTACCACGATCATTGCACTTTCCCAAAGGTTTTTATTCCCATTCTGAGTTACTGGATTGTGGATCTATGTAGCTACTTTGGAGAGTGTTTATGTAAGACATGATATTAAAAAACGATCCCCCAGTATGATATGATATCCTATCCCCGTCAATCTAAGTTATCTAACCCCCTCACCCGCTCCCGCTGAGGAGGGTAATCGACGAAGCAAACCCTACCTCCATAGAAACTATTTCTGGGAGAGAGAAAGTGCTACACTACACGTGTCGCTACTTTGGGAGCGTCTGGGCGCAGTTATCGTAGATAGTATCCCTCGTTGGGCACCGTCCGCTTCGCGCTCGTGCTGGTCGGCTAGTGTCGTGGAAGCAAAACTTGGCTCTCGGATGGGAGTATGATAGCATATCATTCCTCCACGCTCCTTCTAGGGGTGAGAATTTGATTCCCGGCATTCCGTTTTGTTGCCACTCACGGATGGGGCTCAAGTACTAGGGGTTTTTTTAATTTTATTATTATTTTATTCCTGTGTTGCACTCCAAAAACTATTTTTGTAAAGAGTGCGATGGCGACAACTTGTTGGGAATTTGTTCTTTTTTTCTTTTCTTTTCCGCTCCCCTAGGTACGAGTGACACTCCGTGACTGGCAACGTCATCCATTTGTGTATAGTATATCGCCCCCCCCCCACCCTCCTCTTGTTCTTCCATTCTTTGGCCCTCTTTTCTATTTCTATGAAGGGCAACGAAAACGCCAAAACCTCAGCCCAATTCTCTGTTCGTTCATGTTTCTGCTCTCATGATACTTCTAAACACCATGAATCATACACCCCGGATTGTATCATGCTAGAACCTAGCAAAGGTGGCTCTCCAACTGCTATCTAGAGCAGGAGCGATTGGAGCACTTGTTTCCCTCTTCCAATCAGCTAGTTTCTAATTGGTTATCTAGAAATTCCAATCAGTTGTTATGATACTCCCATGCCGTAGGAAGTTATATAAAACCCACAAATCTCTATTCGCTAGTGGCACGAGTTGGCGGGAAGCGATGTACTTCTTGGTGGAGGTTCATAGCCCCCCACTCTCCAAGTTTCAGGATTTGCACTATTTGGGGAGGTTGAGCTCGTAGCATTATTTAGACCTAGGTTTCTCGTTAGAGAATAACCCGCGATTGTTTTCATTACTCCAAAATACAAGCCTGTGAATTTCTGTCAGGTTCTGAACACCTTTGATAAGGGATTGATACTGGTCTGTCTAGCCTTTGGCGCATGCTACATTATCACCTACGAGTTTCACGACGATCAACAAATGGCACCCGGTAAGATCGTATCCTATCGTGTGGTAACTTATCATACCGTACCATACAACTCGAACCCTACCTAATATCGAGTGATAATCCATGACCGCGTGTGAATGACCGCAGCGGAACGGAAGAAAAAAACAAATACTAACCTTTCTCTCTCTCTCTCTCCTAGCAGTGGCTATGCACTGCAGTAGGCAGCAGCGTAGTCGGAATCTAGATTCTAATCCAATTCACTTTACTCATCCAAGTTCTGCGCTGATTCAGAAGTGAAACACGTTCAGAGCAATGGGTGAGTATATATGACTGTTGTGCCACGGCATCGCGGCTAGTAAGCGTTACCCTCGCTCCTGGGCGGGGCATCCTCCAGTGGTGGGTGCTCAGGAAAAAGGCACCGTCATGGACATCACTGGCCCAGTTCCTTCTCTGACCAAATGGCGAAGAAGGGAGTGATAATATTATTATAATATTATAATACAGAAAATAATAGAGCAATTGCCACTCTTCCATTGGTCGCCATACGTATCTCTGTATGATACCTCCGCCCATGTCCCTATTCTTAGGACCTTCTCCGTAAATCGTGATAATCGAATGCAACATGCTAACTACTTCCATCCCCCCCCCACCCACACAAGACCAGGTTTTAATTCATGACGACTCAATAATTAAGGTTAGGCCCCGAACGACATTGAGCTTGACTCATTCCTTCCCTCCTGTCCTTATAGGGGGGGGGGGCGTTTTTGCAGTAGCCGGAGGGGGTGTGTGTGCAGCTCTAGGATATAATATTTTCAACCACCAAACTTAGTATCATATCATATAAGTTAGTCCATCGGCAAATAGATCTCTACATTTTCCAATACCAGCCCAGAATAAAACAGACGAGACAACGAGACAAAGGAAGACCCGTGGAAATAGTTTATGCGGGAACAAGATAGTACTCAACCCCCCAAACAATCTAGAGACCCCTCGACCAAGAACCATTGAACAGGGAAAGAAAAGGTAAAAAGGACACGAGTGTGATATCATGATATGTGTATACCTGTTGATTATGTCATAAACCGGGGACTCCCACATCGACAACGCGACCAACATAGACTACCCAGATGGAGGAGAGAGCATTTTATTCCCACGGTATCACACAAAGACGATAC
The DNA here is from genome assembly GCA_003316355.1 of Tuber calosporum. Classification (NCBI taxonomy): domain Eukaryota; kingdom Fungi; phylum Ascomycota; class Pezizomycetes; order Pezizales; family Tuberaceae; genus Tuber; species Tuber calosporum. The sequence goes on along the minus strand of QFET01008830.1, from coordinate 14,494 downwards.
CGGTAATAAAAAAACCCCAGAATTCGAAATTTTTCTCTTGACCCTCATTCAAGCACAGCATAATACGATTATCAATGGGGAAAGAAAAGAATTTTGGGAAGAAAGAGAAGCAACCACCTCCCTGTTCTTCCGTGATATGAATTTCCCAGGTCGAGAGAGTAAGAACGTCGTTAACTTACTTTACTCGGATGTCCCAATCGAAATTCTTTATGAGGATGGAATGACTAAAGTAGGTGAGCCCGGCACACTATTCGAAAGGCTCTCTTGATTCTCTTTCCTTATCCCATTCTGTCTTTTTTCACCCCACCCTTTCAAGCCATTTCGAGATGGTATCTTTGCATTTACCTACGTCGTGGTGGTTCTCTGTAAGGTTTGTAGAGCGGACTCCTCCTGGAGTTTTCCGGTGGTGAGTTCGTATGAGGCGCGCTAGAGATTATGCTACGTACTGACTCTTGCGGATCATGCTGGCACCCTTGGTAGTTAAACTTGGGTGTATATAGATTTTCGAATCTAGCGTGCTCTCGGGAGTGTAAAAAACCTTACGAACCAGACCGTTCTTGGGGAGCGGCCACTTTTACCATACCGGGCAGGGGTCCATTTATTTTTCGGACTCGTCCATGGAGTTATGCATCGCACTGACTAGAAATATAACTTATACCAAATCTTTTACAAAATATACATGGCCGGTATTAATGCAAACGCATGAAAAGTGTAAATGATGATGGCAACATCAATACCGTTCTCCTTCCAACACTCACTCCTTTTTGCCCATCACCACGTGCAGTATCAGCACCCCCCCTCGCATACAAGCCTCTCCACAACTCCTTTCACTCCAACACCTCATCCTCACCATCCCACTCCTCCAGTTCTAAATTCTCCCAATTCTCACCACTTGACTGTCCCCATTACCCGTCGTCGTCCCCGCCACCGTGTTCCCCGAACCCAGAAAATCCTACAGCTGCGTCCTTCGGGGGCTCGAGCATCACCTGGTCATCGCCAATAAACATCCACCGTCGAGACCCACCTCTGCCCCGCCGGCCTACGCAGGGTAGTTCTCCAGAAGGGAGTGAGCAAAGACTAGCTGCAAGGATCAAGAGCGTGAAGAACGGCGCTATGAACGGTGCTGAAGGTGGGATCGGTGATGTGTTTAGGAGTAGGCGCAGTCGGTTGTTGCTGTTTCCGTGGTTTCTGGAAAGGGTGGTGGGTTGGTTAGTGGCCGCTTGGATTAAGCGTGGAAGGTGTGGGAAGAGATTTAGTCTCGAAGAAATTTATCAGTCACTCATAAATGGTAGAAGGGGGGGAGAAAAGGGTAGATAAAAAGTACCGAATTTCCCATGGGATAGGTATTCCAGGGAATCTTCTGAGAGTTATTACCCATCTCGGTCCGCGCTGGCTGCTGGTAACGGGCGCGGTTGAGACACCAGCTATAGTATCTATCACTCGCGCCTCCTCCTCCTCCTCCTCCTCCTCCTCCCGTCCCTCTCTCGAAAGTGTAAAACTGGCGGATTCAGTATTTGCCACACCCCAACTTCTATCCATACCTATTCTTTTTTATGTGCCTTTTTACCAGCGGAACCTTTGGGCAAATATACCTAGAGAGCGAGAGCAATACAAGCACTGCACACTAACCCTCCCCCTCCCTATAGTGCGGCTACTGTCAGAGACTCCATGAGCCGCAAAACAGCCACCCTTCTCAGTAATTTTCACCGGCCCCGTTGATACCCAAAGCGGTATACGAAGCGCTGGTCCGTCCGAACAAGTACCCGGAGCATTACAAAAGGTCTGAGCACAGTTGTGCAGGCTTCCGGAATCTGTAGTGGTGACTCCAGTGCTTTCAAGGGATTGCTGCGTCCGATTGGTTGGATGCTGGCTCGCGTGTACGGCGTGTATGTTTCAGGGATTATCAGATGAGTTGGCCAAGGGAGTACGGCACCGTAGGCAACACTGGCAGAGCCTCACCAGGCACGGTACCCCCACAAAAGCGCCGAGACTTGAAGCACAAGACAATTTTTAACCCATTGGGGTTGTAAAATACACTAC
>QFET01008830.1:0-12445 GCA_003316355.1 Tuber calosporum | reverse complement strand
GGGGGGGGGGTTTCAGGAGTAGATGTTGAATGAATGAGCTTCGGTCTAGAAATGTGCTCCCCATTCATTTAACCCCTCACCCAAGATCTCAAGTAGGCATCAATCAAGCCATAGCCGTCAACTCGTCACATGCCGGTGTTTTCAATTACCGTAGAGGGTGTACGGTCGAGACCATAGAGGTGGAGCAAAAGCCAATGAGGGACCCAATGAGCTGAGCCATGGAGCGGACGGTGATGCGGCTATCTCGCCTAACCCGCTGCCCCACCCCCGTTCCCATCTTCACCAGTGGTCCGTGAGCGGCACAAAAATCATATGATTGATGAAAATTACTCAAGTCATCTGCGACGACAAACTCCCGCTGCACGATCAGCCTCCCGACGGTCGCGCCGACCCCTGGGAGGTGTTATCAGCCCGAAGAGTCGGAAGAGTGCTGGCTGCTAACTTGGGGGGATCGGCGGAAGACGGAGAAAAGGTTGCTAAACCAAAAGATGAGCAAGCATAGGTACGGCGTCTAAAGAAGATCAGGGCGCGTGTGATCGTCTTAGCGTTTGCTGGCGAGTGGAGTGATCTCGGGTTGTCAAAACCTGGCACTTCCTTCCAACGCCTCAGATGCGCGTCTGTCCGCCAAGAAGGCCAATCAATCAAAGGAAACTACTGTATTGAACACCTCGCCTCGGATATCTATTTTTTTTATATATCCCAACCCTCAATAGTGACAGTCGTCCCGAAGCCAAGGTTTGTGAAATATCAGGCTGAGCTCGGGTGCTTGCATTTTATCACTTGGCAGGAAAAAAAAAAGCTTTTTCCCATCTGCTTTTCCTTTTTTTTTTCGGACACCCCGGCCCAGGGTGGGCCACCCTGACATCTTGATCGTTGTTACTCTTGTTGCCAGCCAGACGCAACGCTTTATCATACACCAAAATGGAGTTTCCATTCAGCTATAACCAGTCTAATTATACAGCAGAGGTCCTGCGTTGGAATCAGCCGCACACCAGGGTTCCCGGGGGGCACCAGAACATTCGAGTATTACCGTATACTGTACAGGTTTATCATGGGCCCTCATATACGCCCAGATAATTTACCATATATTTTTCCGACCCCCGGATTCTGATACGGTACTTCATAAGTTAGCTATTTACTCGCTCCTACGCTTTTCCCTTCCCGGTTGAACGATATCCTATCGATCGCCTTGTCCAGTTTGTTTTTCAAACGACGACGGCGACAACTGAACCAAACGCCAAGAATTAAATAAAGCGACTGAATAGGACTCCCATCTCACAACCTTCAAAACTTGCGGGGTAAGTAAATTAGGAAGTTCCCTCGTTCACTTTCCCCTCACCCATCTCTCATGCTCTCAACTGGCTAACGGTAAAAGATGGGAGTACATATAAAGTGTTCTTAGCATGTTGGGCGAAAAAAAGGTCTTTCTTTTCTTGAGTTGCAGAGGCTAGCTCCTTCTTAGACTTCAAATGGAACTGCTGATCCATTTATTGACCAAGAACATATTTTGAGTATCATACCTAACCCAAAGTAACTTTTTCTTTTTTTTTTTTCCAGTGGTGTGGGAAAGGGGGAGCTATTTGGCTCGGTATAATTAAGCAATTATAGACAATAATGAAAAGGTCCCCTAGGCCCTTCTCACAACTACTCCAACAAAGCAGTCCGAGCCCGAATCAAGCCAGAATTGAGCTTACTGACTAGGTCTACCAGTTCTCCACTATCCTCAAAAAGTAGGATATGACAGAGGAATGCAACAGAGGAGGTCTCGATCCCCCAACAAAATACGACCCCACCAATTCAACCAAGTGCTAAGCCCCAAAGTCTTTAAGATTTCCGACCATGATATCATACCTACCAAGACGAGAGTCCATCCTTCTGTGAAATGGAGAATCAACTGCACGGCACATGGCAACCTGGTTCATCTACTTTTGAGCGCTCACGATTTCTTGGGAAATATTATTCTGTCTGGTAAAAAAAAAAACCATGGAAAAACCGCAATCGCTGGGCACCCCAGATATAATTTATGCATGCCCTATATATATCCATTTTGTGGAATTTCCTACAGGAGCAATGCGAAGATTCCGGCGCGGCTGAAGAGAAGTGATATTGATGTGCTTCTGTGCTTTTGTCACGTCCACTTTTGGATCCTCATCGGGAACCGGAGTAAGTATCGAGTGATCGCTGGTGATTCTGTAACACATCTCGCTTCAAACCCCTGGAATCTTGGACTTCTTTTCTTTTCTTTTTTCCCCTCCCCTGCGTTCCCACGTGGGTTCCTAAAAGCCTTTTGAATGAGTGACATTATATGGGCTAAACGAGTCATGTAGGTTCTCCACCTCCCTCTAACCCGCCGGGCAGGACACCTCGCACCGAGCTTGCCTGATGCAAGTGATGAAATATCAAACATCTTTTTGTGGAAGAATTTCTTAAACCACAGAAAAAAAAGACAAGGGGTCCGCATGTCTCATCAGTCGACGGCATACAGCGTGGAAGGATGTAGATTGAATAAACTGCAGTGCTTGTAATTACATATATCTGCATAGAATTAAGCATTGGGGGCACAATCAAGCACCAAGTGGAGGGGAATGCCAAAGAAAATAAATAAATAGGAACTCATTTGAACTTTGAAATGCAGCCATGAGAAACCACTTAAATAAGAGACAAGAAAATGGCTCCCAAAACACCTGCCTCTCTTCTATGCGCCCTATCCGCTCTATCAACTTTGCATATTAGGGAACATAGACAAGACCCAAGCAAAACAATAACAAGTTGGAAGCCACTGTGGATGCCCAGAATAAGTTCGAAGGTTTCCCCCATCTCTCACTGTCGTAGAACATCGAGTGAGATCCGGTGAACGCAAGCTCAAACCTAACCTGACAAGCAAAGACAGCCGGATAAAGTCTCACCCAAAATGGGGTCCAAGGCCCAGTAAACCGCTGAATGCTTTTGCAACAACGTGCTCCCCAAGGGCATGGTATCTGTAACAAAGCGGGATAATCAGTATAACAGCAAACGCAAAAACTCCTCAAATACAACCCGCTTCTGCCGTCAACCTAATAGATGGGTGTCTCTCATGTGAGGTGGCAGGTCTCGTTTATTTTTAGCCCCCCCATGCCAGCCGAAAGGACCATAAGCCATGTCCTGCTTGTGCCTCCATCGATCATAGCGTCATCGAAGTCCTGGCTGTTGAAAAATTCCCAGGAACCCGGAGCATCAAATATCGCTCGATTGGCTTCAATTATTCCGGCCCAGTTCTTGTCTGCTCCTGATTTGCCAAAGTGTAGGCCCTTGGAGAAGTAAGTCTTGTACTCAAGTTCGCAGAACTCGGCAGAGCGGATATATGGTGACATTGCAGTCACTGGGATCATATGGATCCTTAGGTTGGATTAGTGACGAGGATGAAGCAACGATCCTTTAGGCTGACTTACCCCTGGATATATTCCTTGTGCAATCCATAGTAGGTTTTGTGGTCAGCCTTGCCTTCAGACAGGATACCAGTCACCAAGTTGCCCACGAACTCCTTCGGGTGATTCTTATTTCCCTTCGACATAAGCATGTACTCATTGATAGAGACCTTGAGAATTCCAAGCATCAAGTTAGCCCGGGCAATCATAGATTGATTGTTGATGGCAATTCCCCAAAGCTTCTGTGCGTATAAGGAATTAAAATCTTCGGAGGAGGACTCCTCGTCTTTCGAATCGCCGCAGCTTACGAGCCCCCTTGCCCACGAATGCCCGTGATACCAGTCAAAGTTACGGAAAACTGGGAAGTATAGGTCTTTGTTGGACGGATTGGCGTACTATGCCCAGTTAACAAGGATGGAGCTATCGAGAATATTAATAATAGTTGAACATACGTCTCGAAGCAAGTCGTTCACCCATTCACGGTGCTTTCGAAGCCACCCATTAGAATTACCAAGATCCTTATCAAGTTGGACGATCAAAGCTGCAGCCTGGACGTGGTATGAATAGTGGAAGTGATGGTCACTATAGAGGTAGTTTCCAAAATCCGTATCTCCATTTGGGTCTGCTCCTCCAAAGCCCTGGATGGAAGTGACCCCTCCCCACGTGGCTATAGGGTCGTGAGAAAGTGCCTGGAAGCATGAGGGTCATATAACAACTCACTGTCATAAACCATTCTATTTTTCTGCCTATTCTCAGCGAACAACGCAAAGCTATTCTTGAGTTTTTTTAGACAGAGTTGAGTGAGGCTCGGATCTTTTAAAACATGCAGGGTTGAATAACAGAGAAATGCATATTTTGCGTACGCCTAGTGAAATTAGTGGAGTTCTAGATGGGGTGGAGGAAATTTGTGCCTTTCCAGAAAAATACATGCTCGGGTTGAAACGCGTTTGTGCAGTAAGATTCTGTGCCACTTCGATTCGAGCGACGGTGTAGATCTGTTGGAGAGCTTTAGGGGGGAATGATGCACACCGCTTTTCGCCAAGTGGAAGCCAGCCAATCTCCACAGGCAATGACTCAACTTTTAATCTCCATGTATTTGCAATGACTCCGTACATCACGCCATTAGCCGGGCTCGGGAGTTTGAAAACTCTGTGGATATTTGCCACAGTTGAGTTGTGAAACGTCTTGACGTGATGCGGTAAAGCGTACATCAACTTCAGCCGGTTAGCAGGAGCTGGCAAGTATTGAACAAGTAAGAAAACATATGCCTACGAGAGGTCTTTTTCTCTGGCCAGCACGCCTGAATCGTATCTGGTATTCTCCACTATCCGCATCCGGCCCAGTAATTTGTGCATCGATTTCCACCCCCGCACAATAGCTTCCAGTGGTGTAATCGAGGAGAGCTTCTCTCCTTGCGTGTCCCCGATTATCCAGCGACAGATGTGCCACTTGCAATAAGCCTGTGAAGAGGTGTTGTGCTTCAAGGCGAGTAGTTCCCACAATCTGGAGACGAAAAGGGGTATATTTGGCCTCTTCTATAGAGTGGTGGTGAGCGTACACAAGCCAGGAATCTGCGCCGCCCACGAAGCGTAGAAGGTACTTCGTAATCGATTCATTTTCCGATGGCAACTGCCTGATATCTTCAAAGGCCACGATTGAAGATATGCTTTCGCATGGTTAACACGGAGGACGTGGGTAATAGGGGGCCCGGTACATACACCGGAGTCAAATCACGATACTCTGCACTCACAAACCCCATGCCGTTGCAGATCGGTATGTCAATTATCTTTGTGGTATTTTTTCCGTCTAGAATGCCATGATTATATCTGTTCTCGTCAGCGTATATGCGCACTCTCGCGCTTTGACCAGCAGGATCCAGGACTTTGATATCTGAAACTCCTTTCCTAAGCTCCATTGAACCAAGGATGATGGTAGGGTTGAAAGCATTGGAATAGAATTCGACGGCACCACCAGGGCCCTTTTTCGGACCGAATTTCCTTTTTGTAAGATCAATAGTGTCAGCTGCTAAACCCAAGAGACCCTCCCGGCTTCCATTCATCCATGCTAGGTTATAAGGCATGGGGAAGATGGGCTGGTGGCGATCCCCAATGAAGAAGTTTGTATAGAATTTCTGTGAAACCATGAATTACCTCAGGGCCGGTAGTGAAGTAATGGTGTGGGCAGACGCACGTTTGTGTGGATGGTGTTCGACCTCCCCCTAATGACATGTGTGGCGTTCTCAGCATGTCCATGCATTACCGGGAATATCACGGCTGGGATCTGGGTTGAGATTGGAGGGAACAAATCCAGATAAGACCATGGTGAGGCCCCACCTCTTTGGTGTGCTTTACCCTCGTCTATTGTCATATTTCTACTGGTTGCCCCCCCGACCCTGGGGGCAGAGTTGGGTGAATTTCGGTATCCAGGAAATGGTTTCCTGGGTTTACTTCTAGGAATCTTGTTCTTTGCAAACGGGAGGCTAGTTTCTCTGACGATCTCTGTAGTCAAGTATATCTTGGTGGGCACCTCCTCGGGCACAGTGGCGGTAAATGTAACAGCAGGAAGTAGAGGTGCAAGGGTAAGATGCACCTCGCACCCATTGGCACTTGTGGTGGGGGCCTCGGGCTCTGATGTTGTTGTTGGATGACATGGGCTATAGACGGGCCGATATGAGAGATCTTGAATGATTAATGGGGAATAATAGCAGATTTTGATACTTACATTTGAATTGTCTGTGATGGTTCAGTTACCGTCATCACAGAAATTGATAGGGAAGACGAAGTTGGCTCTGGGTGTGTGGAGACCAGGTCCTTTGAAGCCAAGGCTACAGGGTGCAGTAGCAGCGCTGCCGCTGATAACAGCATTCCCTTCATATCGGATCGAACGAGAATCAAGAGTTCCTAAGTGTCAGCAGTTCCCTGGCGAAATACTCACGATGGGGGGGGGAGGGTGGAGGGAAAATTCCTATAAATGAGTCGCCATTAGAGCAGAAGAGAGGAGTTCAAGTTTGGAAGAGAGGGGAAAGTCTTCCTTAACCCCCAGAGGAAAGGTCTCCTATTAATACTGTACCGATTTTGCCACTATGACTGAGCTCGAGTTATTGGAAAACTGGAAGAGCAATAGGACGAATTCGGGCGGAAGGAAAGAAGTGCCTAGAATGAGATAACCTTATTGGAGGAGAGAAATATCCACTTTTACCCTACTAAACCCGGTATTCGATATGAGCGACGAACCTACAGTAACTATGCCCCTACCTATCCCTAGTAATGATATTCCCGCTACGATATGATATCTGAGGAATTTTACGGCGGAGCACAGCACTCGGCTGGGGGGTAGGGTTAGAAACCGCAAGCTAAAGTTCACCCGATCAAAACAGAATACCCCGGAAGAATATCGAACGACACCAAGGGGTGACAGAAACATCAGAAACTCACTATACTCTTGCAAAGTTTGTGAGTGGGAGTAACAAACCCCGAATGATCAACGCCCAGTCACAGCATTGGCACGAGTACGTCGCTGCTCCCAGACTTATACAAACACTGCGGGGTATGATTGCGCTCTAGTCACGCACTCTACAAATACCAGCTCCGAGCCAGAGAGTCCCACGGCGATGTCAGAAAAGGGGCCCATCGAGGCACGTGGCACGGCCCTCCCACTGGCCCGACAAAATGCACAGGGGAGAGACTGATGCTGCGGAGAGAAAGATGGGGCTGTCGGTCGGAGCTCCAAAGCGGCGGATAGAGTAGTGTTTGCTTGAAAGGGTTTCAGCTTTAGTGCTTGTGCCTCTTCTATCCAGTCCGGCACTGAGACTTCCTAATGTGCGACTAAACTAGCCTACAAAATCCTCCCGAAAATCCCCTCGTTTGTTACCGAATTTCACAGCTTTCAAGCGTGCAAGCCATTGCTAAAGAAGGAACGCGGATCGGAGGATGTGGAAGAGAAAAGAGTATAACACAACTCACAGGCCACTGAAGGAGTCTAATCTTTGTGACCTCCGAGGGGTCGGGCGAGGAACTTGAGATCATTTCCTTCTCCGGCACAACACTCCTAATAGGACAGGGCGGCGAAATCAAGGGAAGGGATGGTTAACCCACCCAAACTTCTACCAGTGCTAACCGTCGAAACACGTCGCATCTCTCCCTCATCACCGCCCGACGCCCTAGTGGGGGGATCTGGCAATGTAGGCGCTTATATGCCTCATACCTGCCTCAAAGGACCTGACAGCGAGTCGTTCCCAAGGGCACCCACCAACGTGATTTCCTTGACCCACGAAACGTGCACTCCTAGGGTTCTCAACTGAGCTTCTGACGACACAATGTTTTCAGGAGACGCGGGAAACAATGGCCCGGAGGAGGAGACACCCGGGATTTTTCTCCTTACCCTTCCCCACTTCCTGCTTCTATTGGAGTATACTCATTTCTACAAAGCCACCCCCTCATTACCAAAAACACAAGAACCTTTTCCAACTTGGAGTTAGTTCCTACAAACATCACCCTGACTTGTCCAAGTTCCCATGGCAATCAAAACTATATAATCTACCCCTACCCCTTGCAAGGTACGAGTAATGCCGACACGAGAAAGAGTGGACAAGCGCGATTATTTTTGTCTAGTGGGGCAACCGAAATAACAAAAGAGGGGTAAGACCTGAGCGTAAGGCACATGGACGGTGCCTGAGTGAAGTAAGCATCATAAAGGGCGCATCGCAGGTAAAGTATCATGATACGTGTCTTGGCCATATCCTGCAGAGCACCGGGGCTGGTAGTCGGACATTGGATGAGTGCGAGAGCATTCGGGCAATGCACCGGAATCATCCGTGCGCGTTAGATACGGCCCCTGCGAAGCACACGTTGAGTGAGGGGAAGGCACATGCACCGTAGAAATAAGCGTTAGTGGGAGCTCAGCACGCACGAAACTTGATCCAAGTGAACATGATATAGTCTAGCATATTTATTGGCTCCACCATTATCAAGAACCAAAATTTAGGAAAGAAAAAAAACTAGAAATGTACTCGTAGTACGCCATGAGAAGCCATCTGTTCATAATTTTCTAATTTCCCTTTTTTTTTTTTTCACTCATTCACCCCACCCATCCAGGCTTCTCCTCCAGTAGACTTTTTCCAATTTTAATTTTAATCTTATTTTTTTACCTTTGCCCCACTGTGCTCAAGTGGCCGGATTGAAGCTGCATTTCCTTCGAGGGCATGAATCAATGCAACTCAAGATGATACTTGTATTGGGGCTGTTTTGTAATGCAAAATTCAAAGTACTGTACCATTCTATCGGTTGCTAATTGCGCTCAAGGTCTAGATAAACCAGATCACAAGGAGGAGGAAGGGATGGTACCATACCAGATCTATTACCTCTCACCAACTACGTCCGCTTTCACATATCATACGGTATTCAAGCATCTAAATATGCCTCTCTAAAGTGACAGGAGGAAAAGTATGCACACACAAGACTAAGATGATATTGCCAAATGTTGCCGAATCGCTCGCTTGCTTGCTTGAGATTGAAACTGGTTTGATTATCTAGCGGTATGAAAATATATATAAGCAAAAGGAAGTGGATACTAACTGGTGTCTGAAACTGTGCTGGCGGTCCTCGACTGGAAAGAGACCTTCTTTCTTATTGATAGGAGGCCGCTTGCGTGGTTTTTCCTCCCTTGGTGTATTCAGAAAAGGCGCTGCGGGTGAATTGGCTGTTCGGGGTGTGGTTGTGAGAGAATTGAGAGTTGCTGGCTAGGGAAGTGGTGAGCTTTAGTGGGATGAGCGCATCGGTGGCCACTCGATAAATTTGGATGGAGGCATGGTGTACTACTGTATCTGAGCGATTTTAGCACTCATGGCAGGGTGTCCTAATGCAGCAGTTGGCAATTTGAACAGAGTGCCATTTCCACAGCAGGAAGTTATATCGCCATTCACCGCACAACCTCGATTATGGCTTCCATGGCTGGAAGTGATATAATGTGATTGGTGTATTGCCATGCAAGTCGGTTGCCATGGGGGTTTTTTTGGTGCTGGACTTTTGTCCCTATCTTACCGCCGCAGCTAGGGACCAACGAGGGGTCGTGGTGATGAAAGAGTATTATTGATTAGAGTAAACTAGCACCAAACGCCACGATGCAAAGACATAATAAAAAAAGAAAGGAAAAAACACCAGTCGACTAAATATGAAAAGGGTATCAACCATCCCAACCCTGGCGCCTATACTACCCTGGTCCGCCGCAACTTCCCCCTTCACCGCACCCCCCATTCCCCTGGACAAACACCACAAGCACGGCCGAATACGCCGCAATAACCATAACGATCGCCTCTCCACGGCCCCTCGTCCCCAGCGCAATCAGCACTGCCAGCATTATCGTAAAAACGCTAATACAAACCAATTTCCACGAAGCGCTCTTGAGAAACTGCAGAATAATCATTGGCCCCAGCATTAGCAGTGCTGTGGCAAGGGCAATCACCATCCTCGTAATCCTCCTTGTGAACGGAGAGAATATAGATGCTATGTCACGCTGCGACATATTCCGCTGACGCACGTCCTCGACGGAGGGGTTTCGGTGGGGGAATATCCGGGGGATGATTCGTCCTAGCAACTTTTCCAGGGAGTCGCGCCCCCCGAGGCCCAGCGCAACAAGGTCGTGGGTGTTCTTGCTGAAGGGGTCAGTGAGGGTTAGGGGTGGGGCGCTGGGGTCTCTGAGGGCGGATAGCAGGTTGCTGTCAGCGGCGCGGGGTGGATCTAGGGAGGTGAAGATTTGCTCTTGGAGGAGGAGGGCTTCATCTTTGTATTACGTTAGTTATATGCCAGGGCGGTTGGGAGATGAGAGGTTGGAGTACAGTAGTTTTTGAGAGTCTCTCTCAACATCCTCATGAGCCTAAACCTTCTGTCCTTTAACTCTACCACGGCATTCTCACTCTCGCTCCCGGTCTGCATCCACCTCGTTTCCTCTCTGTCAACGTCTCCGAGCGCCTTCTCGATCCCGGTGAGTTCGTCCTGGTAGTATAGTAAATTTGCCATGGATAATCTCCCAAACCGCCGGAATATCGATATGTGTCTGTATGCGTGCATGGACTGTGCAATGACGCGGTAGTCGAACACTAGTCTTTCATAATGTGGATCCGGGTCGTGATTAGAGGTGGACCAGGAAAAGGTGCTTGTAGTTGTGTTGTAGAAACCAGTTTTTGTGCCATGGCCGTGGTGATGATGAGGGTGGGGGTGAGAATGGATGTGCGGGTAGTGGGAGTGGTGGTCGGTAGGGTCTCTGTGTTGAATGTGCGGTTCTTCGCCTTCCGGAGCGACGGTTTTCTGTCTGCTGGTGTTGATACTTGGGCTCGGGCTTGGATTCATACTCGTCCTTGCGCTAACGCTAAGTCCGGGTGCAGCTACCGATACACCTACACTACCGGTACAAGTACTACTCAAACTCGGAACCGGACTTGGGTTTATGCTCGGGGAATGCTGCGAGTCGGGGCCCTCAGTAGAAACAGCATGGATGTTCGCGGGCGTAATCGTAGCCTGCGAATCTGCCGCCCCACCCCCTTCTACTTCTCCTACCACCGCACTAACCACTCCAGACGGAAACGGACTCCTAGGCGACCGAGTCGTAGACCTATAGCTCAAACTCCGAATAGCTCCTGGATGAAAGTACTCATCTGCCTCAGCGCTCTGCGTGCTCGCACTACACGTTGGAGTCGAGCCGCTTGCTATGGGCATTTCGAAGAGGGGTAACAAAAGATGGTGTATATAACTTGAAGTGGTGTTTCCTGAGTACTCTTAGTGATGGGGTGTTTTTTGGTTTTAGGGAGTTTCTTGGTCGCTGGTGTATGGTTTTGCGCGTGATTGGTGGGTGGGCAGTTACACGGCGGCGGTACTGTAGGTCATGCGGGGCTGTCGCGGGTAGGTTGTGTGACTGATAGATCATGACGTCCGGTGCCTGTGAATTGAAACATTGCACGAGCGGTGACTGACGAACTTTTAGGTTGTAATACCGGCAGCGGGAGGGAGAGAGAAAGCCGGGCGTGTGATGGAGGGGACGGTGAGTGACGGTTGAAGAGGTGATTTATTTTCTGGATAGATTTGAATGGCTGGTGGTTGTATTGTTGATGGGATGAGGTGACCAGGCCAGGAGCGCACTGCTCGGATAGGAAGTCCGGGGTGCTGTGCTCAGTCTACTGTATGGGTCATCCCCGCGGGACACCTTAGGGATTGCAGTCTTCTGCTTGTCTACAGTACTCTACTATCAGTAGGCACAGTATTTTTCCATCCAGTGTCCGCACAACCTGTTTTCTCTATAGTCTAGCTCTTGAAGACTTGACCTTTTCATCTTCTCTTACTGGCGCAATAACATGCAGCAATGGCACATCCTCACCCTACACTAGGATCCTTTCGCTGCGAGAAATTTCATAAAGTTTCGTTTCAAGATCGGCAAGATGCCACAAGAACTCGAATCAACGGACCATGCGCAAGGTATCATACTCCAAAATCTGCTCCCCTGGAATGGAGACGAAAAACACCAAAACACCTACTCCCCCAGACGAATAGAGAGAGAGGGAAAATACCGGACCTTACTGGGAGAGGCAACTCCAACGCCTTGACACAAGATCCGATTATTCGATTTTTCCGGCTGTTGAAGCCGGGTCGGCAAACAAGGATAATAAAAGATATTTAATTACGGCATGCCTAAATTCTCGCCACCTGAAGAGGGGCAATCCAAACCCGGAGTAACGTGGAGACGGAGAGTGTTCACTCTAGCGTACGAGTACAGTATATGATACTATACGTCGTTGCCACAACCCCAACAGGATCACCAACAAGCCTTCCTAGTAGAGATCATCACCATCTCGACATACTACCCGCATAGTATCAAATATCACCCTATTTTCATCAAATCCATCAAATCCAAACCAAACCCTCCAGTCCCGGCTCCAGCACCACCACCCCTCTGCTTCGCAAGCGCATCCGCCAACGAGCCCTTCCTCTTCTTCGCCCTGGCTTTGCTCCCCTGATTCCCACCCCTATCCGCCTTCCTTTCCCCCCCCACTCCCC
>QFET01008828.1:0-10158 GCA_003316355.1 Tuber calosporum | reverse complement strand
ACTTGTAAATCTTCTGGTCGGACTGAGGTATCGTGCCCTAGGAAAAGGTATCATACCGACCGTGCAGTTTGTCTGGTCATAGGCACAATCACCCAAACAATCGAGGTCCCATGGGTCGATTCGGAAGGTCAATCTCTACCATCTAACTTGAAGACCATCCGCGTTCTCGAGTTACCGGAGTTGAATCGCCCATTGTTGGAGCGTCCTTCCATATCCGGTATGATTGACCGCAGGATGGTACTATATATATCTCAGCTAGCATGTGACGGTGATGTGGCGGTGATTCGGCGACGAGTGAGGGCTCGTGAGCCTAGGAAATCGTGGCCGGGTCTTTCCTGTATAACTAACTAGTCGGGTATGATGCATATCCATCTTTCTTTCATCAATCAACTCAATCGTTTTAATATCCATGTGCGAGTGCAACTTGGTGATCCGAGGGTAAAAATCCCCCCCAGACCACGATAGTCCGAGTTATTGAGTGCGCGCAGCTTTGGAAAAAAAAACTTTACAAATGCCCGTGGAGCACATGTGAAGATGGTAGAATAGTAGGGGGGGAGTATTATCATATTTCCGTATAAGAAAAAATATGTTTCCGTGGGGAAACGGCTAGTATCGTGTAATGCTGAATACACCCTCCTCATCCTCCTCAATCCCACACTATCGGAGAAAACGGATTCTTGCCGAGAAGCCAGTACCCCCCCACCTCTTTGCTCACACGTATAGAAATCAGCGGACTCCGCCTGGTAGGCGAAATTAAGAGACTGTTCTGACGATACAACCTCTGTACCAAACCCCCCCTCCCCCACCCAATTCCAGATATAGATAGATAAATTAGATGAAATGTGTCAAGAATCGTTCTACATCCTCTCACCCCTCTAAAAACGACTCTTCCCCTCTAATATACTCCATCACACCTAATCCATCCATCCATCCATCCATCCATCCATCCCGCAGGGGTAAAATGGCACATATCTTGACCATAAGCAAAGCACACGGGGTACAAACAACCAATTATTTGGCGCCAAGTTAGTTAGTTAGTCTCAACTTGGCACTGTCGTAATCCTACGAGTACAGTACGACCGGTATATAGCTGGAATATCATCCATCAGAGGCTCCCGAAAAAAAAGAAAAGAAAAAAAAGGCTTTGGCGGGAGAAAGGAAGGAAGAAAAACCCCAGTCGGTTCCCATCTCTCGCTCACGCACTCACTCGCTCACCGAGCTTTTCTCCAACGGAACACACAGGTACGATATTTGAACCCCCCCGCCCCGGAGGATTCTTCACTTGCACTACCGTACTGAGAATTGAGTCACTGGCGTTAGAATGGGACCGTGTTTGCGGTCACCGAAAAGCGCACCGTATCGTAGATTTGATGGATATTACCGCCTGAGGTGCGAGGCAAGGAGGGAGGGGCTTGGGGGGGGGGGGGGTGTCAATTAGTCGAACTTTTTCCAGATCATCCAACGTAGGCAGTGGAGGAGGCAGTGGAGGAGGGAGGGCTAACATTAGTATATAATACGAATACAACAATATCCTAAGTTTATCAATAATGCGTAACCTGGGAAACCACGATTTCTGCAAAACCCCCCCCACACACACAGGAGGTCGAAAGGTGAGTTGGTGAGTATCATAAATATAATATAAAAAAATCGGGCACGAAATTTGATAACCTTCCACTTACACTTCCCAAATTCTCGCCGGGGAAAATAATAGACTCTAATATTATGATGGGGGATTCCAATAGACAATTCCTAAACTGTAATCGAGTGATACTTCGTGACCTTCAACACTTTTCATTCAGGACACATTTTTAAGGAAAGTAAAGACTCTCTACATACATACGACCGCTGCGTAGGATACGTATTACTACATACCCGTTCTAGCTCCTGTAACTTGGAGGTGATAATCTACAGAATGATTCAAATTACTCTTGAGAGAGAGAGAGGGTAGGGGGAATTATACAACCACCTTCCTCCTCCTCCTCCTCCACCTCCTCCTCTCTAAAATAAATAAATAAATAAAACAAAACAAGTATTATAGGTAAAATAAATAGATAATAATAACAAGCCAAAACAAAAAATCTCTCTCACCCCAACTTCATTCATAATTTCATCCTTTAATTTTTTTTTGAAAAAGGACTATCATAAACAAATTCATCCCCCCCCCCCGACCCGCCTTCCTTCCAGAAAAGGAAAATAAAAAAAATAAAAAAAAAGAAATAAGAAAAAATAGAACCCTTACCCTATGCACACTCCTCATCCAAAAACCCTGACCCACAAAGTTGACGACAAAACCCGTCGAGACCGACGAGTGATCCACAATGCACCAGTCGAAAAAACCTCCCTCATCTTACAACTGTGCACGCAGGATATCCAACCCCCCTCCCCCCCCTACTTTCTCACAAGAAAAGAAGAAGAAGAAAAAAAAAAACCCCCGGTCCACCGGACCGACAATGCCAACCAAATACAAGCGTAACGGTGCGTCATCGCCTCGCTAGAAGAAGTATAAAAAGAGGGGGGGCGGGGAAAGTGAATCCTCAGCCTCGGTGGCCGGTACTGTACAGTTGGGTGCGGCACACAGGGGGGAGAGAGAGAGGGAAAAAAAATGCATAATTGTCATAGGTTACGATGATGCTACATAGTGTGGTGACGATGCCTTATGACTTCAGCTGCGATATTAAAAGTATAATACGGTACAGTAACGTACAAGTACAACTTTTAACTAGTCACGGATATTGCACTGTAAGCTCGAGTGAAAAAAAAAGTGAGCAAGCGAGGCTTAAACAGCACCCCCTCGAGTCAATAATACCTTGGAAACTGGCTCGTTAGTTAGTCGGTCGTGGCTCACCACTTGAACCTACCATGCTTGAGCGATAGGCATCGTACGATATCGCAGCGAGTGAAAATCATAGATCGATCGATTTGCACCCGGTGCTCACACGACACACATGCGATCCCCCAACCTTCATTGGTGTGATATGCTATGTGCCACGGCCACCAGAACAGGGCAAGATGAGGCGAGTGTGCACAACCCTAACCCTACGCCTCGTATGGTTCATCCACCTCAAGATGACGGTGGCACACAGATTTTCTTTGCAAAAGGTAGGGGGACCTGGACAAAATATGCTTGGCTACCATATGAAATCACATAGCAGACGGCACGGTGGAGAAGCAACGTGTACAGTACAGTTGCTAGTGCAATATATTGGAGCAGTGAGTGGTGATACGCTGGTGCTGATAAACCTCAAGGCAACTCTCCCGTTTTTTGTTTTACGTCCAAATCTCATTTCTCCAGGTAATCTCAGTGTCACGTGAGAGCCTCAATCATGACGAGCCGTCCGCACTTTTGACGTTTGGCAACACTTTTATCGATACCTACTGTCTCCCCAGCCCGCCTTTCCAGTAGTCTCAGTGCACGCACGCACAAGCCTACCGTGCGGTATGATATCATGAGTGAGTGATCTAACATCGCTTGGGTTGTTTCATGAAACTGCCAGGAGGGAGGGAGGCAAGAAGAAAGGAAAGTTAAAAAAAGAAAAAGGGGGGGAGTAAACGCCTTGTCCGGAGAAAAAAAATTAGAGAAGAAATTCTGAGACCCCTCACATATGCTCCCACCACCACTCCTCCTACCCCTCAGCTCATCATCTCCATCCGCCGATTCCTCGCATTCACGCCTGCCGGGGAGAGATAAAAAAAAAAAAAAAAAGAAAAAGAAAACTCTAAAACAAACAAAACAAACCAAGTGAACTCAAGATATGGAGAGGTCCGCTTCAATCCACAACTAAGTTGTCCAACCCCAAATTGTCCAGATCTTGCCCAGTGAACAAATGATGAGTCTAATCCAGCGCGCACGCAACAAAGCCCAGCCACGATTCCGACCCGGCCAATCCCAATTAGCCAACCTTTCTTTCCCTCCCACAAAACGTAATGGCAGGGCGGTGAGGATAGAAGAGAGAAGGCTTGCAATACGATGTAATTTTCAGGATGGAGGTAGGTGTAGGAGATGTACCAATTCATCGCCCGGGAATTCCCCCTCGCCAACCTCCTTCACGTAGTTACGGATCGCGGTGAGTGACTTTGCTCCAATTGACTCAAATTGACTGTGCCATCTGTCATGGACGTTAGAGGCGCTCAAATGTTCAGACGACCAAGGGGCACAACGCACTGAGGAACACAAGGATCTTGATAACCTAAAATCTCGGATTGGAATACCATCTGCCCATCGCAGAGTTTCCCGGAACTGGACCATTCAGTCGTCAAACAAGCCCCATTCAACCTCACAAACAGCCTTAAAAGCGAGAAGGGCGTACCCTATACCAATAGTTGGGACCGTCAGGTGATCCCTCATCAGCTTCGCTGCCTCTTGCGATACAGCAGTCAACATGATGCCCACAGCGCCAGCATTCTGAAGGCATATCGCATCGTCGAATATCTCACTAGCCTGGTAAATCTCCTCAGAAAAATAAACCAAACCCAACCAAAGCCCATCCGAGTTTCATTCACAAGCATCCCTTGCCCGTCGACACCAGGTGAACACTGGGATTACTAACGCTCACTTCACTCCTCCCCGTGCCTTCCTCATCGTTCGCCGTCTGGATCGTTCGCTGTGGTGTTATGCCCACCTGACAGAATACCGGGATGCCCGCAGAGGTGATCTTGGAAACCTGTGGAATGATTTCTTTACCACCTTCGAGCTTTACTCCCGATACCCCAGGCGCTTCCTTGATCATGCGGATGGCAGATGTCAGAGCTGTAGTTTGGACAATATGGTCAGCACTAGCCCCGGTTTATGCTTCTCCCCGACACGAGTAGAGAGAGGAATAAATGAGTGAGAAATCAAGGACCTTGTTCCGGTGATATTTCATAGCTCCCCATTGGTAAATCAGCCAGTAAGAATGGGGTTTTGACAGCGCGGGCAACTGCTTTAGCATGATGAATCATATCCTGCGCCCATGCCCTAATAATTAGACCCCAGAGACATGTGGGGATGATAAAGCATGATGGTGGCGATGGTGATGATGCAAATGGTTCGCGGGAACCAAGATGGGAAAAAGGGATAAAATCAAGTGATAAGACGTAACAACGAGAAGAGCCTAATGATGATGATAATCATGGAGAAGCCTCTGAATGTGTGCACTCACGTCCAAACCCAACCCAATTGACCCAGGAAGTCCCAATACAATCTTCCCCAGAGAGTCACTCACGAGGACTATATCAATCCCACCTGCACGTTGGGCCAAAAGGCCGCTGGGGTAATCCCATGCTGTCAAACCAACAATGGCTTTCCTCTTGCCGTGTTTCTCGAGTAATTTTCGGAGGGTGCCCATTCGTCGGTAAAGAGCCGAGGGAAAACGTGGTCCACAAACAAGTTAATTTGATTTGTCTAGAGGTGATGTATGTGTGTGTGGTCGAGAAGCTCTCAGAACGCAGCCTCTTGGAGAGAGGGGTTGGATGTTCAGTTATATGGGTTGATGTTGATGAAGTGGCATGGGCATGTACCCCGCACCAAAGAAATACATGTTGATACCTTTTTGAGTACCTTTTTTTTTTTTTTTTTTTTTTCAAGCAGTGCGGCCGGTATGGGGCAAATTTGGAGGGAGAAAGGAGAAGTGATGCTTGTTTTCCTGTACGCCTTGAAAATGATATGACTGATAGAGAAGGGGAAAGAGGAATCACGCTCGCTTGCCCGCCCGCCTTGAAAATAATATGGTCGATGGAGAAAGGGTGATGGATTAGGGGGAAAAAAAGAAAGAAAAAAAGAAAGAAAGGGAAGAAGCAGTGCAATCGTCAGTGTGCGTTGTTATATTCTAACCCCGCTCTTTGCAACGGAGTTTATGTACTGTATAGTACTGTACCATTGCGCGTCGCGTCGCGTCTGTACTTGTACTATGATAGTACAATATCAATTCTACGGGACTACACTATCCGTGTTTCGGTAAATGATGCCCCAAAGTGTCTCGAAGTGGTACGGTGGCTCAAGACCGTAAAGAGGCCCCAGGTATCAACTTCTACCTCCTACCGTAGATGCTCCATAGACTATGTCCTCCTTACGGGACTACGGTAACCCCAATGAAAGTTGTATGATTCTACGAAGCTGACATAAGGCATCCCCCCCCCCCCCCAATCAAGAGAATCAACCCCGCAAAGCCCACAGAAGTTGTGCACTAGACAGTAGATAATCTTGCTCACACGAAGCCGACATACTGCACATGTAAAGTGCCCTTGGCACTGAATTATGGACAATGACCGTGTGCGTGGCTATCCGTCAGGTTACTGGTACCGGTGCCGGTGTGGTACTTGTGCACAGCTTCTGGAGGAAGCCGCTTTTGTTCAATAAGAGAAAGAGAGCAAAAATACCCCCCAAAGGGCGTCCAAAGCATCCTAAAAAAAAAGACCAAGGTCCCATATACCCAAACCACGTGATTTCCAACCCCATCAACTCCGAGGAATAAAAAGAGGGGAAACAAAAAAGTGAAGGAACAATTTTGGAAGGCGAGGCGAAACAGATTTCCACAGGGGTTCCCCGCACCCATCAACAATTGATCCACCGAGAAAGTGTCCAAAGGAATGGTTTCCATGCATATTGGGGGCGTCCTTGCTGGCATCCCAAATTTCTTTTTAAAGTGCAATCAGACGTTGTGAATGGGTGCGACGCGCCACCACATCTCCCCCAATTTTCCGACTGATACTCAATGATACCGTATTGGAGATGGTTATCTATCGTGTGTGTGTGAGGCCCTATCTGTCGGTACCATCTGTTGGTATGGTAGGTGCTCTTGGAGAGTTGGCCAGAGTGGTGGCTAGACTAGACTCGCGTTGAAGAACGGGCTCCTCTTCGGGATCATGCGGAACTGGAAAGAGTTCCAAGCCGCAAACTTTGTCGGGTCGTGCTTCCAGCATGCCTCGCCAAGTGTGGCTCAGGTTCAAAGACTCAATAGCATTATGGGATCAAGATTGACTTGAGGCTTGAAAGAAAGGTTGTGCACAGTATCGTTACAGTATCGGTGTATCGGTACCATAGGTCATGGTAAAGCGGTAAAGCACGGATGGGGAGAGGAACCCCATACTGTACAGGTACAATGGCGGCAGTGCCAATGGCGATAGCAAAGCTACGCCGGATTCTTGTCGGTGGTGACATCACGGCTCACTGAACGCTGCAGGGCCAATCACTGAGAAATTCCATGCATTCGTCTCATCTCATCCATCTCATCATCTATCATGGCTTCTATTCTAATAACTCTAATGACATCTAACTTGTCTGGCAATTGAAAATGCTTACTTTAACAAATACCGTACCCGTGTCAACCTCAAACGCACCCGGAACCCTAATATCCCATCGATCCAAACCAACGTCATCCTTGACCGAACAAATTCCTCAGTCCCCATTCCACCCCCAAACACTCCACCAACACTTGACCTCGCCTCCAGCTCCTCCCCAATCATCGAGCCCAGTCTCAGCTCCTTCACTTCTGATCTCCAACCCAGCTTTTTCCATTCTACAACTAAAATCGCGCCTCTCAGAACTATACCCATCCCTTAACGGCATCTCAACCACAACCCTGCCATGTGTTCCCTTCTTCAACCACTTACCAACCATCCCAACAAACAGTCTCGGATGCTCTGGCGAATAAAGAGGATCCGCCGCAAGAACCAGGTCATACTTTTCACTCTCGGACACAGTCTCATCTACTCTGTCCCTCCAGTCCATTACCGAAACCGAAACCGCGGCTCCAGGCGCAGAATTTGTATTTGCGTTGTGTTGTAAATTAGGTACTATATCTGGCAAATCGGTGAGGAGAACCGGAATTCCGAAGACTGCGGCCGCAGCTAACCCAACCAAACCTGTGCCAGCTCCGAGTTCCAGGCCCCTTGAGGTGGGCGAAAAGGTTGGGAGGTCTAGTAACGGAAGGCGTTTCGATAGGAGGTACGAAGAGGCCCAGGTCTTTAATCCAAGGTTGTCTGCTGTAAGGGTTGGTTCGCGGAGGGATAGGCTGATGGATTTTTGAGAAAAGGGGAGGGGGATCCGAAAAGTTCTTGTTAGTGAAGGCATAGCTGGAACACTCAGTTAACTATTGTTACTACCACAATAGGGAGAGAGAACGATAAATACCTGTTCGTCCACACCTCTCCGCCAACCGCGTGCTCGCAGCTTCCCATACCACCTCCTTGACCTCATCGTTCCCGATCCACTTCAACGGACTAGCAATTATGCTGGTCAACCACTTACTCAACCCTGGAGGATCATCAACCTCTTCGGCACCTTTCTCCCACGAAGTCGGTGCGAGGGCCAATCTATTCAGTATATAAAGCAAACCATCAACTGAAGGCCTAGTATTCAACGCCGGAAGATCAAAAACTGACCGCCACCCACACATCAGCCCCTGACATGTCGTCACCATTGTGAAAGGGCACCATGAATCGCTATCATCACACATACCATCTAAAATTTCAAAAGGAACCTCCTCCAATTCGGGAGGAGACGTCGTAAGGATAAGCGCAGGAGCCATCGCAAGGTAAAGCTTATATCGTAGCTATCCCAATATAGGCGGCAGGTAGACAACGGGGTTGATAGGAAGCAATCAAATTACGGTATTGAACACAGTAGCATTCATAGTGCCTGACACCAAAAGATGATTCTCTTGTCCATTTTTTTTCCGCTTAGTAATAGGTACAAAAAAAAAAGCTGCGCATTACATGCATAAACTGGTATGCCTGTGTGCCTATCAAAAAGAGCGATCCCACCGCCCTCAGCAGTCACTCATTTCATCAAAAAGGTAGAGTTGGTAGAATTGAAGAGTTTCAAAGTAACCCTATACAAAGTTCCTCCCCCCCTAAAAAAAAAAAATGTAAAGGGAATTTTTTTTTTTTTTTTGTTGATCAAGGCTCCCCTATTGTTACATTTGCGGTGAGTATGGGAACAGGGCAAATGCACACAAGTCCGGCCCATCACGACAGAAAAAATAAAAAGACCATGGGACCAGCTACTGAAGCGGATTAGATTTCTTCCGAAGGTCCGTGCGCAGACAAGCAGACCGATAAACGGGAGCATAAATCTTATTATTCTCACTTAGTAATAGATGGTAACTAGTGTCCAAATACGGTTAATCATCAGCCAATTTATTTTTCTTGTTTTCTTGGCGTATTATAACTATGCTTCCCAGATTCATGATTCTGCGATGATAGAATCAACCTGAACAGAGAGGGATACAATCTATTATTTGACCAGTTGGTAAACCCTTGATAACCGACCATAACCTCTTTCCAGACCTTTTCTATGACGCCGGGGGGAATAATTTCGCACAAAAGAGGAACCGCCTTGCAGGTTAACCTGGGATAACTCTTTGCTAACTTTCCAGAAGGTCCTTTTAGGTTGAACAGTCAATAAATTACCGGGGTGAAACATTGTTTACCTTGAACAAACTTTAAACTCCAGAACCAACTCAAAAGTCGTTGTAATTGAAATCTCTCCGATTTTCTGGATCTCTGGCCTGCTTTCTATCAAAGAATAGGAACAAAGAGAGAGAGAGCAAAAGGAGAGGTTATTGAGGAACCTTATTAGAAGTTTGAAGTTGAGCACTATCTGGGCTAGGAGTGGTCTGGTTAAAGGCTTCCCCACCATGTCAAGTACAAGTCCCTGGCATGAACGGACCGGAAAACATGGGGGTTCCAGGAGCTGAAACTCCTTTGCTAAGGGCAATAAATCAGCTATGTAAATAGTGAAGTTAGTTGTACAAAAGAGGGAATGAGTTGATATTCTTTGCACAACTTAGGTTCGGATATGTGAATGCATTGAGGTACAATTCATATATATTAAAAATTATAAAAAAATGTTAAATACAAAAAAAAGAAAAAATAAATAAAAAAGAGAAAAAGTCCCCCAAGATCACCAGCGAGTATGCCTCCCAGAAGCAGCAATAATGGCCTGTATTCGTTCAGGCATTGAATCTACAAAAGTTAAAAGATGAACTTCTGAGATGTTAGCCCATTCCTCACGTATTATATCCCCTATTCCTTCCAATCCCAAGGGCTATGGATGCTGCTTGTTTAGTTTATCCTTTAGGATAAACTAAATGTGCTCAATTGGATTATGATCTGGGGAACATGGAGGTGTTAGGCACATAACTCCCACAAGGGCCCAGAGGAGCAGTTTAAGAGCTCTGG
>QFET01008818.1:15026-28819 GCA_003316355.1 Tuber calosporum | reverse complement strand
GGGGGCAGGGGAGTGGGCGGTGGAGGACGGCAGGGTACGGCAGGGAGCGGTTGAGGGTGGCAGGAAGTGGCGAGGGATGGCGGGGGACGGCACGAGTGAAGTCTCATGATGTGATAATAATCCGTTTAAAGGTGTGTGATTTCAACTTGGTTGTTCAGGAGCCCCAAGTGCTAGGACTACAGTCCCCTATAGTCCGCCCGGTCCTCACCTTCCAGAGCGTAGTCCACCCCGCCCTACCCTGTAGACGGATGGACTGGACGACTGGGAGCACTGGATGAACCAGTACTAGCGAACGTGATCGACTATAAGATAAATGCGTTCAATAACCAACAGATTTTCAAACCTAATTTTTATTTCCTTGTTATTATTTCTTTCGCTTCTTTCCGTCCTACAGGAGCTGATCCGCCAAATTGGGAGAACTGGAATTTAACCTAGGTCAAATTTTTTTTTTTTTTTTTTAACATATGATACGACACTGTAGGGAACAAGTCTCATAATCGTAAGCCACAGGAAACCTGAGCTTTGTGGAATTCATACACTCTGTTTATTTCGCTGATGAAAATGGGAGCGGTCGTGTAGGGGAGAGGTATATAGCACAATCCTAGTTTGAACATTGGGACTTGTCAATGGTTCTCACCCGGCGGCGCGGCGGTTGATTGCAGGCCAGTCATCCATCATCACTCGTATATATGAGCTATGATAGAATGATACTATCATAGTACCGTGCTGTCTACTGGATGACTAGGTAGAAGCCAGAATACACCACAATTGAGGGTTTTTGTAAAACCTTGAAGGATTGAACTCATGTAAGGAGATTCTTAAGAGGGAGAGATAGAGAGAGACTGAAGAAGCCGTTTTTAAATCGAAGAGGGTCAAAGAGACCCTACTATTTACAGAAAAATATCGATATACGATAATAGCCGAAAAGGAATGCAAGAAAGTAGTGTAGGGTAGAAGGCGGGGGAGGATGGACAAGAATAGTACTGCGTATTGGATCAAGTTACCAAGTCATAAGGGGTGAGGAAACCCCAAAGGGTTTTAACAGAGACTAAAGAAGCCTAGGCAACTCTGTCATTCTCAAACATTTAGAAAATACATCTTATGAGAAAGTATCAGTTCAACAAGGGTTTCCGTGCTACTGTTGTTTCATGGACCCCCTACAGATGGCCTAGGGATAGATTTTTTGATGAAATCGCTGGGAGATGATCCCTTTCAATACTTTTACAAAAACCCATTGAATCCCATTAGCCTGAAAGTCCTAGCCTCTTGTGTTTAATTCGGCCTCTGCTGGAGCCTAAATGAAGGGTGTCAGAGTCATTGCCCACCAAGAAGAACCAACCCCATCCCTATACTAAGATCCCCTGTTTTCGTCACGGATGGCTAGAGAGTGAATTCTCCTCCTCCTAAAGAGGATATGAACAGGGCTAGAGGGAATCGACTCATCGTCTATGATATGTGCTATTCCCATGAAATTTTGACTAACGGAGATAGAAAAGTGTATGATGTTGGGTAATAAGGAAAGCCTCCATATGCTCCTCCATTCCGAGACCTTGAAGATAAGTCGATTTACTTAGAAGCCTTTTTTTTTTCTTTTTTAACCTCCTACTCGATGACCCTTTTCTGATAGTGGTATGCTGAGTATCCATCTTGCGCTATGCAAGATAAATTAATCTACATTTTCTCTTCCGAAGCTGGCCCATTAAGGCTCTTGTAATGTAAATAGTTTTCGCCATCTTTGTGATGATGATTTTTTTCCGCCCTGCTGCTTCGAGTTTGCCTGCTTGTGATAAAGTACAGTAACTCCACCGCGGAATATCAAGGTAGGATATGGTGGGATCTGGGCCAAGCAATGTGCCCTGAGGGCTGGTTTCGGGTGTGGTTGGATAGTGGATTACCTAACTTGGTTTAGCCATTATAAACTGTATTGATTTTTATCACAGTTGGTTATCTATTGATAGGAGGGGCTACAGAAGAGGAGCAGAAGAAAGGGAGCGAAATTTGGACCTGCCCATGAAATTCGCCGCTCCCAAGCCAGTAAAAAAGAGGCACACCCTGCACAAGCCCAAACCAAAACCAACCCTTCAGGTAACCAATAATTTCTTAAAACTCTGTCCCACCTCGCTTTTTTTTACCTTCCCCACTCGGACAGGGCTTCTTCCTCCAATGGCAGACAAAGTTCAGCAGCCCAAAGCTGGGCTAGAATCCAATTTCCAAAAATTCTCCCGATACTTGCATTGGTTTGCCTCTCCAATGTACATTCTCAAAAGGTTCCCGGGATTCAACAAAGTGGCCCAAATATTTGCAGCTCAGGAGGAAACGTCGCAAAACAACGGGCTGCGCCCTCCGGTCCCTGAACTCCTATTTCAACACCTAGCAAATTTGCAACGTGCCAGAGAGTCCCCGCACCGGCTCTCAGTGCTAGTCCCTCCATTTGCCCAACCCGCCCAAAACTTCCGGCAGTCTCTCCATCAGGTAGCTTACATCCTGGAGCCACATGCTATGGGGAACTGGAATATCGGAATTCGCAGTCCTCTATCACAAGAGGCAGCTCAGAAGGGAATTCAAGAGGGGAACTTGATTCAGTAAATTCACATTTGGGGTTTTATAAGTAAGGTAACTAATGATTCTGTTCAACTTAGCAACAAGAACAATCTCGCCCGCATCATGAACCACAAGATCACCGCTCCCACCATGGCTCTGGCTCCGCTCTATGATATGGGTGGTGGACCGGTGCCTAATTTCCCGAAAACTGGCAGAGACATCAGAAGGCTTAATTGTAAGCGTCCCAACTTGTATTGTACCAGGAGTGATCTAGTCTAAACGTAACGATACAGGCAAGGCAATCAACGACCTCCTTCTAGCTCTCGATTTGCCGACCCACGGGTCATTGCGCGATCGCAAGGAACGCTTTATGAGGCATATCGGCTTCATTATGCCTTTGGATCAACCTGCTCTCTTAAGTTCACTCGCATCACTGGTGATGGGCCTCCTTGTCCCCGTTAGAGACATAGTATTTTCATACAGTCCATAGGTACCCTCAGAAAACAAGTTTCATGGGGCTCATAACCTTTTCCTCGAGAGATCACCGTTTTCTGTCTTCACACAGTTCTTGAGCACCTCTAATGCAGGCAGCAGCTTTGAGGAGGATTTCTAGGGATGCGCAAAAAAATTGGAAAAAAAGAGAAAATAAATAAATAAATAAATAAATTGTACCAGCATGAGCTAGTGCTAAGTGCCAAGTTATGTCCAGACAGGACATTCCGTTCACCTGGAGCCTGCATACAAAGACAAACTCCAGACTACCAGTTCAAAGCACGTTGAGAAGTACCATGGCGTGAGGGAAAGTGATTGGAAAGAAGGTGTTTGGCGGAACCAGCGGTTTTCCGATACCCTTTTTCCACCCCTTGTACAGTACATACTGGTAGACGGATCCAATCATCCAGCGAGTGATAACATATGAGGATAGCAGCCATTGTGCGTACTGACTCAATTTTCCAATATAGAACCCCATGTCCGCATAACGGCGCCTAATCAGCCAGATAAGGAGGTAAAGCACTGGGTAACCTCCTCAACTTGGTCGAACAAATTGTTTCCCTATCGCTGCTGTTTGCATCAGGCATGCTGGGCTCTGCCGCAAGGGAATCAATGCCTAAAACAACAAATCTATAACTAATTGCTATCGTTAGAGCATTTTATGCGCAGTTTCCCAAGACCCGGATAAATCAGATCCTAGACCGTGGTTAACGGCATGGGAGATCGAGCAATAAGTAGGGTTAGGGTTATAGAGGCTGACATAGGCACTAAACCTATCTAGGCACAGGTATAGTGTGGCTCGAATTCCGGGATGGAGGCGCTTCACAATCCACCCCCACCAATTCCGTCTCTGCCTGCTCCCGACTGTTTATTCTTTTTCAACGTCCGTGAGAGGAATAAGGCTTCAATTGTATGCACCCCCTTCCCCATTTCTAAGCGCACTGCTGTCCCACCACCCCACTGACAGATTACTCTCTCTACAGCATGGAAGATGTTTACCGCGCGCCGTCTCCCCTCGACACTCCTCTGCAACTCCCGGCCGCTCATCTTCATCCGCTACCTCCACGACTCCCTCCCATCACCACCCGTACCCCCGACAACCGAAAGAACACCAGACGTAACCAAATTCCTGCAACAGATTGGTCGTAACACGGTCCAGCACGCACCAAAGTTTGAGACATGGGAGCAGTTCTTCTCACTGACGTCCAAGCAGCTGCGAAAAATGGGTGTTGAGCCGCCGAGAGATAGGAGGTACATCTTGCACTGGAGGGAGAGGTATAGGGTGCTTAATGGGGATGTTGTGCTCAAGGAACATAAGAGAGGGGTTAAAGTCGATGGGGGGGAGAGAAGACGGGCATCGGTTCTGGCGAAGAGGAGGGCGGAGGAGCGGAAGGAGCAGAGGAGGAGTGCTCGGGAGGGGATGGAGTCTGAGAAAGGGAAGTATCTTTGAAAAGGGTGTTGGGTGGATTCTTGGGTCGGTTGGTGAAGGGGCATTCGCATGTTGAATTCTCGATGAAATGTTTTCTTGAACCTCTGAATTCAGTACTTGATACCTACATTGCTTGTCTTGATGGGGGGGGGGGCCAAGGTGTTTGCAGTGTCAGTGCTCGGAGTACAATCCAAGCCGGCGATAATGAGATCACGATCTCTAGGTGTCGGTAACAACTAGGCAACAGCCCAAGGGAGGTGAAGCAAATAATAGTTGAACTCTGCACCACTAAAACCTGCTGGCCAGCTCGCATATCTGCGATAGGGCGGTGTTTGTAGGGCGTGTTTCGAGTGCAAGGCCAGAATTATCTATCCCCATAGAGGGGCATTTGGACCTCTAAAGCGTGAACTAGTCAAAAAAATGAAGGTATAGAAATTCTGCGATCGGACTGTCCGACAGTTGTATCATACCTCACACCGAAACGCAGTACCAGTACTTGGAATACGAGCGGCAGTGTAACCCATGTCATGTCGGTTGGAGCCGAAGCTTCTGCCCTGATAGAACACTTCCTCGACTTCCTTACGGCCATCCATCGCCTACCTATACTAACTGTTGTTTGTCTGCTCGCTTGAAAGTTGCGCTCAGTACTAATTCACCGTACTCTAGGATCAGGGATAGAATGTTTTGGGGATCGAACACGAACATTCTTTTTGAATATGATACCGGTATTCCGCTTTTCTCTCTCTTTTTGCTTTCTCTTGGCGCCGCATTGTTTTCAGGGTGGGGTCGCGGGCATATCTAGACCTGCTTCAGGGAGGAACATAACTCTTTATCAGGCAGGCAGGCAGGCAGGCGTAGAATTCGAAGCCGGGCGCCTCTGCGGAATTCCGCTCCACAGCTGACGCTGTAATCATACGGTACGCATTCACCAATCTCCAGTCACCGATCGTACTGTAGATGAGATAAGATGGTGGCTTAGTGAGACCTAAAAGCATTTTGCAGGTTGCCCAGGGCGAGAAAGAAGCAGGTACGAGTACGGTACAAGTACTGCTGTTCTGTGCTAGAGTACTCGTACTGTCCTGGTAAGTGGAACCGGCAGCGAGGAGGTCTCACAAGTCCTTCACGAGCACCTGGTTTGGAATCGTCTTAGTGGTTCCCGGGTGAGAACTTCCTTTCTGAGACAAAATGCCCTCATCTAAGAAGTAGCCATTCAGAAGTCTTGATGGTCATCTCGATAGTGGGCATATTGTTCGAGTAGAATGATTTCCTCACGGCTTGTCCCTGCCTTAAATTCACCTCATGGCGCTAACGAATCATTTCTCTCTGGCGCTTGCCAAGGCTGGCCAGTGCTTGAAGATTTTTTGTTCTGATTTTCTCCAGCAGGACGTGTCATACTTGTATCCTCTTTGAAGAATCGAGGTTGAGTTTCGCTGATGCCGCGTGAAGAAATGTGTTACCGTACGGTATGAAGCCAGGATTGGGTTTGTTGCTGTAGCACATACTCTGTTGGTCATCAGTGCATCTCGGGTGCTTTGTCTCATGTAGCGTTTCAAAACGGCAGATACCACATCAAGATGCAGGTCAGCACTCGATAATTCATTGGATGCTGCACTCAGATGCGATCCCCCTCGTTGGGGGGTCAAGACCTCAGTGTCATATATTCCTCACATTATGGCTCAGGCCTCTCCATTTTAAATTTCTTTTCTACCCTTTCGACCGCTATGGTTATCCCCCCTCCCCCCGCTCGACTCCTGGTGAAGTTTTCGGGCTGGGTCTGGTATTGATCTAGGGTGCTTCAAACCTTGATGGAGATTGTTTTACCATCTTTGAGACATCTCTGGAGGAGGTACTTGTACGAGTGCCGTAGCATTGGGCCCACAACTCTAAAGCTTTCTCCCAGAGATTTTTTTTTTCAGCCGAAGCCTCGCCTCCTCTTTCATTCCCATTCCATTGCTTTCGCTTCATCATTGCGGGCTGCGCCTGACATCCTTCTTATTTTTAACTTTTCAATCACCTACGGCATAGGTGGTGGTTTGAGAGTAATACTTTAATACTTTAATACTTACTATAACTGACACCCGGGGACGACATCTCGTTTCCCTGCTTAACCCCTCCTCGTCAGGTCCCCGGAAGCTGCCCTGCTGTCGTTTGCTTTTACACACGATTCTGAGCTGGTTGTCAATACCTCAGTGTCCAGGTTGACGCTGCTGATAGCGATAAAATATGCTCAAATCGAGGCTTATAACACCGTTATCCAGAACGAGTAATCCGTCAAAATCTCGAGAGAATGAGTTTCGCCCTCCCAACCCTCCATTCGTGAAGCGTCACTCGTCCACGCCATCGAATGAGTCGTTGGGGAAGAAGATACAAAGGCATCTCGATGCCGGAAATCCTTTGTATATCGGGTTTGATCCAGCGGATCCGCCAAGAGATAGTACTTTGGCGGTGGACCAGGCCAGGGGAGGAGATGCAGAAGGATGCGCGGATGAGGGGGGGCAGACTACTGTCGGCAGGAAGAGAGATTGGAGTTGGAAGGCGGCGAAGGTGCTGTCTTGTGGGGTTCCACTAGACGTCTGGGCGAGGATAATATTGACAACGGGGATGATACTGGCGCTGTTGTCGCTACTGTGGTCCGTCAATTGGCTGATGCGTATGCTTTCCCTAAGAAGATCTGAGTTGTTCGATTTATCATGCATTCTAATTTTAAAACCACTAGAACATAAGGGAATCGCGGATCGCGACAATTTAACGTTTACCTCCTATCTAGTAGTATTCCAGTGCGGTTGGGGCATCTTCTTTGCTGCAACCTGCCTCTTCGGCTTCATCTTAATGTGGGGGAAATGGCGCCGCTCACCGACTGCAGCCCTATTCTTCACAGTCACCTGGATCCTCGTAACCGTACTCCTGCTCGTGACATCAGTCCTGTGGTTCTACTTCTACTTTTCCTTTCGCGACAAACACATAATCAAGTGCCACAAAAAGACCACATTCACCGGCCCGACATTCGGCCGCGATGCTCCCGTTCGCCAAGCAACACAAGACCAGATAGATAACTGCCTGCTGAGAGCCAGAAAAAAGGGGAGTGGACTACTACTCTGGGGGGTCTCGTACACCATAATGTCATACGCTGGCATTATAGTGGTTGTATGGGGTGGGGACTATAGAAGGCGACTACTTGAGATTCGGGAGCGCAAGGAGCTAGCGAAGGGCCCCGGCACTGAAGGCGAGAAAGTGGGATTGCTATTGGGGACAGCGCCTCTCGGCCGGCTGGCGCAGAGTAGGAGAATGACTATCGGACCAAAAAAATCAGAGCTGGAGGGTTCACCGGTAGAAGAGGAATGCAGACCAGGAGATACAATAGTACGCTTCTCCGGCACGGTACGAGTGGGAGAAGCAGCATCCACTTCGCCCTCGCCGCACGAGCGGCGTCAGGATCGAAAAGGGAGCGATTCGTCTGTAGAAAGTCTAGGACTGGGGATCTCAGTCGAGGGGCAGAGTTTCGCAGGGAGCAGTTCGCAGGGGAGAAGCACGCCAAATTGAGTTCAAATAACTACTCGTAGAGTATTCCGCTTTGTGTAATAAACCCATCTTTTCTTTTTCCTTCCCTTTTTCCTCCCTTCTCCACAAGTACTAGCTAGCACTTGCTCATTCTAAAGGTATCTCCTATTATTCCTCTCGTTTTCGTTATGGTATTCAGGAAGGACATTCAGTTATCAAGTTACCTCGTCGCGATCTCCTCCCCTACCTTACTTTCTTTTCCTTCAACTTACTCCTTACGTTGTTCCTAACTCACTTGCTGAGTAGTAATCAATGTATAGTATTGCACCCGCACTCTGTAAAGAATCCCGATGAATGGCTGGGACTTAGTACCCCCCCTTACTCCCGGTACTTGTACCACCATGCCTGTACCGAGTAGTGTACTAGTACTAGCACAACAAGTACCCTCTCGCACCGTGAAACGCTACAATGGAAACCGGTTTCGCCCCCGAAAAAAAAAAAAAAAAAAAAAATAATCCATGAAACCGTAAGCCTCCTCCTCCCTTATATCTTCTTTTGGTTCGGTACCGGTCGGTACCTGCATCGGGAGACAGGGGCTATTGGTTGTACCTGGTATAGTACGAGTAGTCATCATTATTAGCACCGTACCGCATCGCTCCGAGCAGTTGGTAAAGTGGAACGTGACTTGTACGATGGGATGAAAAACTTGACACTTGGTGATATCACATTACTTACCCCTTCACAAACCACCAACAGGGGGAGGCATCATAAGAATGTATCATACTACGGTACCGTACTTTACGGCACGATAGAGAAACGATAACTAATTGGTGATAACGACTGCCAACTGCATGTTTTGAAATTCTGGGGGTGCGTCAGATACATTACGACCCTGCCTGCCTGCCTGCCATGCGGTACTGCGTTCTCTGTTCTATAGTACTACGATATATTACGAAACGTCTGAGCTTTTGCTCCCGTCCGTCAAGTTTTTTGTGGATTCCTGGATTCGCGAACGTGATGGCACGGGAGGTAAAAGTGCGGGGGGGTTGGGGGTTAGGGTTGTGCATTGGACGGTGTGTGCTTGTATGCGATGGCTTGTTGAATCTGAGACGGACTGTCGGTTTTTCTGGTGGGGTTTGGGGGGGTTACGGTCTGATTTATGGGCGGATTTTACGGTCTGTGCCGTGCCAAGGGAGGTGTGTCATATGGGAGCACTCGGTTGTGCTTTTTTTCATAAATATGGTTCTGGGAAGAGTTGGCTCTTGTAGTGGTCTATTGTACTTTAGTGTGAATTCTCGGGAGAATATTATCTACCCACCGAGTCACTTTAAACCGGCCTTTCGAACCTCGCAAACTCGGCCCCCTCCAACTCGGGCTTGGTGACCTTATCAAACCAAAGCGGCGTCCAAACCTCATCGTCGACAACCTGCATGCCGTCTTTCCCACTGACAACACTAACACCCCTCCTATCCCCACTCCCGCCCGCTATCTGCCTGGCATGAACCCCTGCACCCTCCAGCATGGCGGCAACCTCTTCCGACCCCGCCCCGTCCGTCTTCCCCCTTCGCCCAGCGAGCCCGCGCGCCCCGACAATCACATTCCGGATCACCCTCCCGTCCATGTGTTCCCGCATGGCGAGTTCGTCCAACGACCAGTTTTCCAGAACGGCGAACGAGCCATTACCCTCGCGCGTGAGCATCCCCTCCCAGATCCTCCGGCGCTCGTGGAACCCCAATTCTGGGTATTTGAGAACCACGTGCGCGCGGGATCTGATCGCATCGTCTATCGCGGCGACGCAGTTCGTGGTCATGAAGATGATGCCTTTGTACCCGTCCAGGAATTTCAGGAATGTGGAGAAGAGCATGTTACGCTGGACTTCTCCCGCATTTCTGGATTCCAGGAACACGTCGGCTTCTTCGAGGAGGAGGATCGCTTTCCAGGCTGTTGCTAGCTCTAGAACGGGTTGGAGAGTGGTGGCCAGGTCTTGGGGGGCGCTGCCTAATTCTCCGGCGGAAAGGGTGTATAGGGGCCTGCGGGTTTGCTCTGCTATAGCTTCTACCGTCAGTGTCTTGCCCACGCCCGGCGGACCATGTAAAATGAATACATGACCACGACCTTTCCCGGCGATCACGTCGTCGAAGCCTGCCGTGCTTGCTGCGCTTTTGATGTGCGCTTCGACGAGAGTGGTCATGAGGGCTTTCTTAGACGTGGGGATGGCAAGGGCAGCGAGGGCAACCTGGTTCCAGCGAATGGGAGCAAGCGTATCCATGAAGACTTCCACCCAGCTCTTTTTGCACATGGAGAAGCCGGGGAGGAGGTAGTGGGTTATCAGACATTGTGCGTCTGTTAGGCCGCCCAGGTGAGTGGGGGCTTGGGGTCGGGGCCTTTCGGATGGTTTGTCCGCTGCCGGGCAGTCGTCTTCGTAGTCACTCAGGTCGGAGTCGTAATCGGAGTAATCTGGGTTGTTGGATAGGGTGTGGGAGCTGCCAGGTTGTTTATAGGAGCCATCGGAGTATGTGGAGGTAGGGCTATTAGGAGTTAGGCTTCCAAGTGGCTTTAGAGGACCGAAGCGGCTGGGGTTGAAACGGGAATATGTATCCGCATCGATGATCATTCTCCCATTGATCTTTTTTTTTTTAAAAAAAATTAGAGTAGCTCAAACTACCAAGAGATTGAGGGATATTTACATGATACTTTATCCGCTGCCCATTCACCATCTCTCCCAGTGCTACATCTTTATACTCCGCATAGTGCCTCCCGACGAAACTCTCGAATCGCCGCCCTCGCGTCATGAGCGCTCTCTGGACGGCGCTGTGTCGAGGGTGGTATATCAGTGGGTACGCTGGTAACTCTGTAATCTTCTCCAATCCCTCGAACGCATGCAGCGTGACTTTACTATTCGCCACGCCAAATCCCTTGCCGTTGTAGTCTATGTATGCCAGCGTGAGAATGATCTGCTCTACGGGTTTGCAATTGTAATCCGCGCGCACGAGTAATAGGGCGTGCTGATGACCATAGGAATCCTGCAAAATGATTGTCCCGGGTTTGAAGATTGTCCATAAGCTGCATTTGGAAGTTAGCATCTGCTGTACTTCCAGCGTGAGGGGGATGTATGGAAGAAAGAAAAGAAAAGAAAAAAAATCATATCATATGATACCTCTCATAAAAAATCAACCCCTCCGGTAAATAATTCCCCATTTCAAAAATCACATCTTTAAACTCCTCCTCAATAAACCCCAACAAGAACTCCAAATGCTCGATACCCTCGTTTTCTAACTCCTGCGCTTTCTTCTCCAGCGCCTGTTCACCCCCCTCTTTTCCTCCTCCTCCCTTCTTCTCATCGCTCATCCTATTAACCTCTCTCTCAGCCTCCCGATTTATATTTTTCATCTCCTCCAGTTCCCGACGTAGCTCGTCGAGATAGTGGAATAGGCATCTATACGGAGCGCGCAAACGTACGTTCTCAGCTCTGAAGGTGATGCCCGGGTAATCAACTATGATCCTGCGTAGGACTTCTTTCAGGTGCGGGCTGTTGATATTCAGGGAGCGGTGAGTAGAGTCCCTTTGGGCGTTAGGGTGATGAGTTTCACAGAGGATGTGGTCGGTGTTGCGGTCTGTTGTTTGGTCTGGCTGGTCAGTCCGTGTAAGGAATACTTTAATTTTGCTCATTTTGAAGACTGATCTTGTGGAGAAGGGATATGAGTTGTAGGAGGTGAGGAGGGGGAGGAGAAGGCTAGCTTGGTGACGTTTATGGTGCGACCTGTTTTTTCTTTTTTTCTTCTTCTTTGGCTGGGGTGTGATGGAGGTCCTGCTCCTAGTCTGGGATCACGAGAGGTAGAGGAGAGTGTGGAGATTTAGAACACGGTGGAGGGAGGATGGAAGGTGGAATGGTAGGTGGGTAGGCTTGATATCAGTCAGACTGCCAGAGGGCCCTAAAGCACTCATAGTGGTTTCTACTCTACTTGTACTTCCCACTCCCTCACCGGTAATTTTGGCCTTCCCGGTGCCCGTTATCACGATATTTAGGAATCCATCCTCCCCTGCCCCCATCCTCCCCCCTCTCACCTTCCGCACTCTCATACCCCATACCGTAACAAAGATTAAACACCATTGTAGTATCTTTCCTCCAAATACCCGGGGAAACGCACAACCTGCCTCCGAACCCATGGAAAAAAAGATTCATTTTTTCACACTCCTCCAGAGTAACAACATCCCGGCCTGGCACCTCATAATGCAAGTGGCGTAAACCGCCCCATAGCACTTTCAAAAATTCTTCCACGGACGACCAAGTGTGATATCCGCTACGATGGACATTTTTAGGCTCCGGGTGCCGACCTCTGTGCCACGGGGGAACAGGCTCACCGGTGCTAGGGGCGAGATGTGTTCTTTTTGTTCAGCGAGGAAGGATGGTGCAAGTTTCTGTGTTAGCACGTATGATAGGAGATCTTTTTTTTTTGTTTGTTTGCGTAAGTTCTTCTGATGGTCCTCACGTGCTTGGTTGTATACGGTAGGTGTAGAGAGGTTCGGCGGGTGTGTTCTTCATCAAATATCACCCGTTGTGTGGCTTGGACTGTTGTGCTTGCCGGAGGGAGGTTGGGGGGGTCCTGAGTGCACGACATACCAACTTTCCGGTGGCCTATTCCCCATCACCCCACAGGGGATCTTCCAAAGGTTTCTTCGATATATTTTCTGGATCGTGAGAACTCCTGGGGGTTTATTCCCATCGCTAACCTGGAGTTGTGGGGTATCATAGTTCGGGGGCGTCAGTGGTGATCCGGCAAGACGGGTTTCTGGTGCCGGAGGAAGGTGTTTAGCACGTCGCGACGAACATCGTCCAAATTACCTTAGACGTCCACTACGGTACTCTGGGGATATGTCATCATATGAGGGTCAGGGGAAACAGCAACGTACTGTGTTAGACTTGTGCCTTTAATGCTTATAGGTTCGGGTCCATTTGTCGGTTATACTCGCGCCTCGGCTGCAACCACTGGCATCCTTTTTCGAATAGCTACTGCTGGTGCATCAGAAGGGCAAATGGGTGCGAATTATTGGCTAGGGGCGCAAGCGTCCTACCCCCCTTTACAGAGAATTCTCCATATCAGGTTTTGCGGGTGGACATCTAGATTCGAGTGTAGTAGCATGAGATTTAAACGGCCGATGCGGCCGTGTATTGTATAATACGGTCAGTAAAATCTACCGCTTTACGCAAGCATCACAACGTAGTGGGCAGGATGAGTACTAGGAAATTTGGAAGTGTTAAAAGCAAAGTTTAATATAAAGAATCAAACTAATCTATATTTATAATTCTATCTATTGTCTGATCTGATAAATGTAGCCTCCAGATTCACTAGCCTACCCAAGCAAATAGATATTGAATAAGGTGGCATTGTGTTGAAAGGCTTCTCCACCGGAGATTGATGTACCCACAATCAATTGCATTGACCACCACAATGTCTAACAGTCTTCAAGTGAAAGCAACTTGAGGAGGTGAAGTGCAGCCGTCAGCAGACACAGTTTCTGGTCCTCTTGGCTAGTTGGGTATTTTTAAACTACCAGTGTAGAATGGTCCTCCAAACACTAATTGACAAAGCAAAGTAGATCTGGTAATTAGTAAACCATATAGGGAAGAATTGGATATGTGGTAGTGAGGTCCAGATGTATTGCAGTATTGGTAAATTGGATTGACTTACCACTGAATTCTGCTTGCAACAGACTTAATATGCCCCCAGATCAGTATTTGTAGTTGCAGAAATAAATGAAAAAAATTTATTCTGGAGAGGAGGATACCTTGTAGAGTTACCAGAATGCTGGTGACTGATCTGTACCATTAGTA
>QFET01008818.1:0-15004 GCA_003316355.1 Tuber calosporum | reverse complement strand
TTTTTTTTTTTTTTAGTTGTGTTTGTTGTCCTTGTCCTTGTCAAGGAGGATGTTGCTGCTTTCCTTGTCGTTGGTTGTAGAAGGAAGGGAGAGAGGGGGTGGGATACTGTCCTTTTATACCTTTCTGAAAAAATTTCCCCTCAAAAAACCCATGTAACAGTCTCCTAATTAAACCCTAAAAAATACTATGTATCATACAACACATGAGCCAGGGCATCGACAAATACCCACAAACTCGGTATCAGGACCCATAGTATTGATTTAACCACCGTCCGGAATGTCACAAATACCATTGCATTTTAATTTTTATGGCATATGTTTTACACCATTTTCACATCAAGCACTGCCGCAATTACGGTAGAGCTCGAATAACTGAACCACGTTCCATGTCGTTATTTGTTCAAGTAACGATATAATAATATTATACAGGTACTGGGTAGGAGAGAGCTTAGGAGGAGGTACAGCTCACTGATAAAGCGAAGGCACTGCCACTACACCGTGCCATCGCTAAATCCCACCAACACGAGAACCTCTCAATTATACAAGAAGTAGCTAATCTAAGGGATACCAATGAAGAACTTTAACACCCGATTCCCAAGAAAGAAAAAAAACGTCGCCAATCACTGAGCGCTGCTTATGTAATATTAGAAGTTATATAATAAATACCGTACATGAAAATGCAACCGCATTCGGGGTGAGCGCAAAAAACAAACATCGTGCTCAAGAGATTCTTGATTCAGCGGCAACGCTCGCTGAGGGGTTTGGATCCGCTAGTCTACAAATAACTGCCTTCCGGACAGAGGGTTAAGATGCACTGAGCTAAGGTCTCATGTTGTTTTGCAATTGCAGTACTCCAGAACCCGGAGAATAATCCTAGTCTTGAGCGAAATCACCCCCCCCCCTTCCACGGTACTACTACCGGAAGAACTTGAATTGAACCTCGCGTCCAGAATTCCCTTCCTAAGATAAACGGAGCAGATCAGCCTGAAACAAGAACTCGCCTTTATCCTTCCGCTGAGACAAACAAAAAGGAAAGTATACCAGACCTTTCCAGGAGAGGCAACTCCAACGTCTCACTATAAGTGAGGTTCAACTATCCCGCAGGGAGTGGACAATAATAGCGCAACGCATACCCATACAAAATACCAATGACCGCTGCGAGTTCCCTTTGCTCCTATATTGAATTTGAAGGATTAAAGTTCGAAAATTGGTCTTCTCGGATAACTATGCAGGAAATAGGTGTTGGCGATTTCACGGGCGATGCGGTGGGCAGGGTTGTGATAGTTTTGTCCACCCGGTATCGCACTATGCTGTACAGAAGCTTGAACATCATTTCAGACATCTACCGGTAATTCTGTGGCGAATGGGTAGGGTAGAAGGTCCCGCAGTGGAACAAAGGGTGTTCAAAGTCAGCATGAGGAAGGAGCATAACCTAAAGAAAGGGAAAAATAGTTATATTCCACATCTATATCGATGACGGTTTGCTTTCAACACTCTGTCTTTGTGCTTAGGGAAATTGGAACGAGAATGTAAGGAGAGCAAGTGGGAATACAGTAGGTATCGGGCAACGCACAGGGAAGAGGTCGAAGGATTTGCTAGTGCCTACTGTACCGCCCAGACAGGCGGCTGAATATTATTGTCAGATACTAGCACACGAGCAAGTACTTGTTCAAGTATAGTCAGTTTAAGCAGTAATTATCACACTCCGGGACTTCTACGCGACTAAAACCACATGAGAGACTGAAAAAAATGAAAATAAAAAAAAATTGTAATCTGACAAATACTCCTCAAGTTCCCGAAACGCGCTCTGATAAGAGTTCATATGCAATTGGCTACCTAACCATTCCCTACCCCCAACGGGTGTCACAGTTGGAACCACCTAACTTCCACGACGACCCTTCGGCATTCCCACAGAAGCTGCTCACCTACTGGCAAGCCGACGGCGCAAGCAACTTTAACACGAACTACCGACAATACAAAAAGTAAACAACCGGGAACTCGTGCATCACAATCGCCCCCTGGCCAAGAACGGCACCATTCCTTCAGCTCGTAGAGCTACCACTTCCGGAGTGGCTCTTTTTCCTATCAATGAGAAGTGTTAATCCACCCCCCCCCCCCCCTATTCACACCATCATTTATACCCAATCCCATGGGCAAGGCATAACACAAACCCACAATATTCCTAGATTCCGTGGCTTCTAAGACAAACAATTGAGGATTTGGTTTTTCGTGGTTGGTGGGCTGCTCATGGTGACAAATTCACCCTCCTTCTTGAGCCATAATCCCTGGAGGGTCGCAGTGGCGATAGTAATTATCAGGGAATGGGTGACGCGATTGGCTCTGGTGACGCTTTCCACCAAATGGCCCGTCTTTCGTTCCAGGTGGTTCATCTTTCATTCACGACGGCCCATAACGCTAACAGCCAATGAGCAGCGCTGCTTCACCAAAGCTGCCAATAACTGCGGCAAGGGTAGTTGCAAGGCGAATAGCGAGCGAAAGAGGAGTTGGCCCCTGCTGCTTTATCCGTTTTTTTTTTTTTTGTCGAAAACCTCTACCGGTATGAGAAAGGTCATCAGCCTCAGAGCTCCATACCCAACGAGAGTGTCTGGATGGATAATATCAGGTATTAGCCCCTTTGACTTGGGCCCCGATTAGCCGCCGGGCAAATAAGGTTGTCTTACAAAGAGCGAATCTTAAAAACACATCCATCTTGGTATGTAAACGGAGAATTTTGAACGAGTGTAACTTAAAAATCCTCTTTTGTGAGCTGAGGGTAAGAATGGGGGATTGTTTGGGGATGTGAGTGGGGTGAGGTTGTCAAGCACCGGTGCAATAAAAACTGCTATGTAGTCAGATTAAGCTCCAACCATGCCAAGCATTAAGGTAATCAATTAGGCAATAGCTTTTTGTCAAATTCTTGGTATTTATTGAAAGAAAATATTTTCATCCTTGTTGTGTACATCTTTGACCCCAAAGGGTAACCATTATCATTATTCTCTATCATATCCTTCCTCACTCTTTGCCAACTACTCACTGTATTGTCATCCAAGGTAAGTCTATTCTGCTCATTACAACTTGCTAGTCCTTAACATTGAAAGAAATACTCTATTTCCTTGATAGAGATATTATGGTTAGTACTTCCATTGAAATATCTAGTTCAACAAAATCAACCAACAAGGTGAATAGGATGAGTATAAGTTTGTTTTAGGAACATCTGTTACATGGTTTCCCAGCAGCCTAGGTTGCTATAACCTATTGACAAACCTATAATACTTCTAGTTAATCCTTCTCCTTTTTGTAAAAGTTTCCCTTACTATCAATTGTATCACTCTTATTATCTAACTCCTCCTATTATACAAGTAATAGGTTAGTCTTTCCCTTGTATAAGATAAGTCAAGATATGAGATTATCATATTTTAATATATTATGAAAGGAATAGTTGATCAGTGAATTTGGATGTTGTACTAACCTAGTCCAACTTCCAAGTATAATACTGATGTATTATCATTAGCTTACATAGTATCAAGAAGCCATTCTGTTTTAAAAGTAGCAAAAAAGTACCTACTAAGAACAGCCAATTAAATTTTAATTATAAAATTTTGTTATTCATTAAACTATTCTAGTATAATGCTAGAGTTAGCTTATGTAGTCTGATGGATATTTACAAAAACCTGATTGATGGTCAGTTTTGATTTGACTGCTACAGTTGGACTAATCCTATTTTTATCAAAGATAATAAAATATTCAATCTGTGGAATTCTATTATCAAACTTATCTAAACTCTCATCAATTTAATTGACCAAGAAAAAAAAAAGTAAGGAAATTCAAAAAAGTTTTTATTAACTCAATATTATTAACCTACAAAAACACTATTTTCCCATTGCAGTTTTGAAACTGCCAAAACCAGAACTTGGAAGCAGAATATAGCCAAACACCTAATCCTACTAAAACTGCAGTTTGAGTACCAGTGCTATTCAGCCATTGTTATACCAAACATCCTCCAAAGCTTTCCAGGATTCTTGCAGGACCACAGGCTTCCCATAGTATAACTGTACAGTACACTTATGATACCAGCAATGATCCTAGCTGCAGGATTCCAGAACCCCTACTTCTGAAACCTGCCTTATCTTAACTTTAGAAGAAGTCACCCTTAGATACTAAACGATATCAGGCCTGCCTGCTACTTAGTTCTATTGTATACTGGTTGTGTGGGCAAATGCCTGTTACACAGACCAAATAATAATATAGTCTAGCGATTTCCAACTTGAACATATCGGTAACAGACTCATAATTTGATCAAACTTCACTCGATTATATAATAATGGAGGGTATAACCTCCTCTCCCATTTTTCCCACCTTGTATATGTATTGCAACCCCTAACTTGACAAACTTTCTGATTTGGGCTCATGATTTGGTTGGGCCTCAGCAACTTGTCTCATGGTGTAGGGTGGGCTACTCTTGTTTTTCCCCGCCTCGTGTTGGTATTGCGGGCCCTGGCCTGAAGAGATGTCTAGTGAGGACTCATAATTTGATTGAGCTTAGTCCAATAAGAAGTGGGTTGGTTGGGGGGTTATGTGATAATAAGGGGTCTGGGCTGAATTTTGAGTGCTGGTCGGGCACGATGCGAGCACTAGGGAAGATGTTTTCGCACAAGGTTCGCCAAGTACTCGAGTAAATCAAAAATACCGAACAGCAAGACCTTGCAGCTTCGTGTTGCTATGATTTCCTGTGCAATAAATTGTATGTCTTAGACATCCCTGCCATTCTGACCTTGTACGAGAACATCTCGCCTGGTGCCTGTTCTGTTCTGGGTTTGATAGGTCTAGTGGGGGGCATGTACTGCAGTAGAGGGAGCGAAATATCACAGAACGGCGATGCTTCTGCACAAAGTCCTGAAATAATCTATGATACCATACCATGCATGACCAAACAAGCTAACCCTAGCCACCACAAATCCTTTAAATCCCTAGGGCACCAATCAACCAACCAGCCAGAAAAAATCGACCGCACAGCATACCCAACTTCCAAAAAGAAAAGAGAACCCCTCCAATCGCGAAAGCAAGTTTCACCAAAGCACCTACCAGCAGCCATCCATCCACAAAGAAATAACATTGATAGTAATAATAAAAGCAACAAAAGGAAAAGGAGAAAACACAGCCACCCCATGTATCCATGTGCTGTACTCGGCAAAACACCCAATTGCTATGATGACAAACTGAACTGAACTCCGCCCCATGCTAGATAAAAGCCCAATTGAGATAGAAATGAAGATAAGGATAGATGAAGCCTCATTTTCTTGTTTTTGGAACATAAAAAAGGACCTCCGTGGTAAGCCGTGTTAGCTGTGGAGTAGGTTACGGTACCATGGCCATTTTTTCGTTTTTGGGATGGAGGGAAATATGCCCTAGTGGGCACTCAGTGAGACATTCCAAAACGATAGCAAGAGAAGAAGGAGATACCTCAATGATAACTCTTCCCCCAGCGTCATGAAGGACTACTCAAACTGTCATAAATCTCCTTTTTCAGTCAGCCACCCATGTCCTGACATAACAATAGACCCGCGTATGCTACCGAATTCAATTATTATACCTCGACAACCTCATCGACCTCGCTCAGCGACAACTCTACAACTCCCAATCCCAGCCTTGTTTGTAATTCCACCACCATCTCCCCCTCGCCGCGGTACCGGGCGACGGCGAGAGCATCCTTGCCACTCCTATCCTGGATTTCCATGTCGGGGTTGAATTCGAGCAACAACCTGAACATGCGTCCGTCGCTATTCTTAATAGCCCGGTGAATGGGTGTGTCGCCATTGCCGAGGTCAACGACATCGATGGAGGCGCCGTTTTCCAGCAGCATCCTCGTGATGGTGAGGTCTCTACGGTCGACCGAGAGGTGCAACGGGGCTTTAGTCTCGCCGGGGTGGAAGCAATTAGGGTCCGCGCCAAAGGACAAGAGTAGCCGAACCAGGGTA
Organism: Tuber calosporum; assembly: GCA_003316355.1. NCBI lineage: Eukaryota > Fungi > Ascomycota > Pezizomycetes > Pezizales > Tuberaceae > Tuber > Tuber calosporum. The sequence goes on along the minus strand of QFET01008818.1, from coordinate 9,029 downwards.
TTCGGTCGGCGGAGTTGCATAGCGCTGTACAATGCCGTCGCACCGAACACGTTTACCGCGTTCACCTCGACCCCTCGTTCTAATAGCAATTGCGTGATCCCGACATCGCCGCTCTCAACGGCAAAGTGCAACGCTGTCAGCCCGGTCCTACTCTTAGCCTTAATATCCGCCCCCGCATCCAGCAGGATCCTAACGATGGATTCCTGGGTGTAGCAAGCCTCGACCGCCGTGTGTAGTGCTGTCTCGTGCCGAATGTCCCGGGCCTCCAAGTCCGCACCGTAAGATAAGAGTAATTTCACCACCTCCTCTCGATTCCAAGTAACGGCAACTTGCAATGGCGTCTTCTTATACGGTCCGCTCGCATCGTTCACGGCTAGGCCCCAGGACAACAATAGGCTAACGAGCGGGATGTGAGCTTTTTTGGCGGCCCAACATAGCGCGCTTAGCCCGTTTTTAGATTGTAGTGCGTGGTGGTGCAGATGTGGGGTTAGGATGAAGTGAAGCTTTTTGGACGTCTCAATTAGATGCTTTAAATCGCGGGGCTGAAGATGAGAGATTATCAGGAGGTGGAGCTCGGTCGGGAGCGTTGGGAGGGACATTGTTTGTTGTGATGGGGTGATGGGAGGGGAGGGACTGGCATTCGGTCAGTCAAAAGTGAGGTTGCGAAAACGCCGTGGTTAGGGGTAAGTGTTTGAGGGTTGGGGCGCAGTTGGTTGTCGGCGGTGCTGGGGAAAAAAAGGCGTGAGGAGGCTTAAACCATCAGCAAGCATTGTATCCTATTATCTGAACGCTGACCGACTTGGCGGTGAAAGCCAAATTTGCCGTATCACAGAATCACAGATTTCTATTTTGTTTTGGTAGCCTGATTTACCATTCCCACTTTGTTTCATCGTATCCTATTGATTTGTTTCATTTTCGTTTCTTTGTGGAAGCCAAAATTTCGTTTTGGAATTGAGAACCAGGCTTAGCCTGGCCGAATTACCATGGTTTTTGGGTGTCCAGGATAGATAAGAATCTCGAGTGATTTTGTGTGATGTTTCGTTTGAAGTTAGCCCAGGCCACTCGTTTGCTCCTTCTTATCGCACATAGACTACCCCCGGGCGGACAAGCTACTTGTATTAAAAACGTTCATGTTTCACCTTCCCAAAAACAAAATTTTTGCACGAGTGGTGGTTCGGAATTTCTAGAACCGGATACAACTATCTGCACCCGGCATGATAGGGAAGACAAGACTTCCGGGTTTGGGCGAGCAAACTTTCAAAATAATACGTCTTGTCGTATTGGGCGTGCGGTGTTTGGCCATCCATGATAGACCATACCCTACTCTTATAGCACGCCCCCACTCCCCTAGCATCCACCCTCACAACTCGCCAAGCATCATGACCTTTGTTCTGCCACTAACACATGCTCTCTACTCCTTGACTTGATGTTATGCCGCTCATGTTTGCAGTACAATTCGAGCTATTTGAACATCCAGCACTACGACATAATCATATCATATATTTTCCAGATGACCTGCATGATGAGCGCACTAGCAATGATGGTTCTGGGGAGCAAAGTCAGCGTTTAATGGCTGTTGAGCTTTCCTCTAATAATCTGCGTTAACTCATAGTCTTTTTCAAAACTGTTCTATACTGATGAAGAGTTTGAAATCCTGGCAGCAAACACTAAAGGATATATGAGGCAGAAGAATATTGGTAGAATAGGGAAACCTTGGTGAGCAATCAGGAGTGCTGAATTAAAAGATTTCTTGGGATGATCATTTGTATATGAGTATTTATCGCAGTACCAATATTGTATCAGATAGGATAGACAAACTATGAACTTCAGGCTTATAACATAGATGGATATATGACTCCAGGACAATTTGAACAGCTAAAACATTATATGATTTCCATGTTGCCCCACTTACAGGAAACTCTACTGTTATCATTAAAGCAATCTTATATAATGCAACTACTTGCTTATATTATAATTCACAATAGGATCTGATGAGAGTGTTAGAGCCTTCATGGATGTTGAGGGGTTTCCAGGTTGCTTCAATTTTATTATAACTTCTTCAGTAGATCAAGAACAGTCTCTTTGTGTGATGGAGTTGATTTTTAAGTATGTTTTCTGATTTCCTATAGGTGTTGTTAACTAGCATTGAAGTAATTAGTTCTTTGAATATAGGTTTAGGTGTTATTGAGAAGCGAGAGGGGTCTGGTTTTTGGTAAGTGCGTAGATGGCTAGGATAGATCCAAGGAGAATTCCTGCTATCACTGGAGTGAGATGAGTTTGTAGTTATTATATCTATCAGGTCCTTCACTTACTGAAAACGGTCTGACCTAAGGCCTAACTAGATTGTAATTCTATCTAGCTAAATATATATATAGTGATGTTAGCACATTTATATGAAGAACAGGAATCTAGTAAACAGACCCTTTAAGGAGGTGCTCAGATCTAACTCATACCCCTCCAGTGATGTTGTTGGGTGTGCATGTGACCTGCAGGATCTTAGGTTATATTGTCTCCTCATGAAAGATGTCAAAAGATTGGACCCCTCTCATAACACTGTAAACATAAGTTCAATCTTTGAACCTCTACCGAACTAACAACTTAGAAGTATCTCAGATACTTCACTATCAGGACAAGCTATCCTGAAATTTGATCCTTTATTTACCGTATCCTCTTTTGACGAAATACTTTCTACTGACCTTGTAGAAATACTGCTATTTGAAACTGTTAAACTCTTGTGGTTTACTAACACATTTTTAGTTCCAACACCTGAGGACTTTACACAAATCTACGCATACTTTTATGGGCAAGACCTTATCTGGTACAAATTTCTGGACTGGGATTCTGAGTGGTCAGATTTTTCTTCCGTTCACGACTTTTGTGCCTGGTGGCCAGAAGACTAGTCATTTTAAATTTTCCTATACTGAATCTATCAGGGTGTATAGGCGAACCGCTATGGCTATGGCAAGAGATGACACCCCGATTCTGAGTCCTTTGGGACCTGACTGGATGATTGAAGTGGACGATACAGAATCTATCCCTTCAGCATCTCTAATTCCGTTCCAGAGCCAGACCAGCTCCCATTACACATTTGAGTCGTCCACCATCCAGAGTTCAAAAATGTGCCAAACGAGCTAAGAAGCCTGTCAGTACATAAGATAACTTCTAGTAAAATGTTTTTTATGCATTACGCCACTTGGACTAATCCCTGAATGAAAGTGCAGATGTGAATCATATAGCGATCTTAGCATTATCCCAGGAGGCCAGACAAGGGTTTACAAGGGTAGAATTATTGCAAAGCCGTATAGCTAGGGGTGAGGTTATCAATGATGCTGAAATACAGGAAGGCCGCTGTGCACCAGAATGATTGAGTTGCGATACCGGAAGGGGGTAGCAAAGGTTACGTGCCTAGGTTCAGGAAGAATTTCGACGCCAATAGACTTAACAGGAACAAAAGGCCCAATTAATGGAAACAAGGGATCGGATTCTGGAAAAAGCTCTAATGGTCCTAAATGCTAAATTACATCAGGAGGAACAGGAATGGAATCGGAGGATGAATGAGCAACAAGAAATTGCTGCTCAATAACTATGGCAACAAGGCAAATATATGAAGGCATATACCTTGATGCCTTGGTACGACAACTGGCTGACAAACCAGTTCCAGTACCAACTCAGTATGGGCCCCGTGGTGGTGACCCAGGACTCTCTAACTGAGGTCAACCATCGATTCTACCAGTAGAAGGCACAGTTCCAACAAAGGAATCAGCATCAACACCTAGAAAGGATAAGGGAAAAGGAGTTGGCCGTAGAGGAAATAACCTACCACTGCCACTACCACCAGGTAACCTTGGTGATGCCCCTGACCCAGATGAATATGGGTGAGATAGTGATTGAGAGGATGGACGGGGCAGAAAAGGGCGGTAGGCCGGAACACGCTCCCCTTTTACAATCTAGTCCCAGAACTGATGTACCCGTGGACAGGTTAACTTTGGCTTTCTTAGAGCGTAGCAGTGGACTCTCCCGACCAGCAAAGCTAATAGCGGAACCACCCTATTTCTCTGAAGGAAATGACAACCAAGATGTTGGAAATTGGTTGATAGCCTGTGAAGACTATTTCGATCGCAACCCTACACAGTGGGAAAATCATGCACACCAAATAGTTTTTGCATTGGGGAAAACAAAGGGGAACAAAGTGGCACCCTTCTCAGAAAAATACCGGAAGGTGATCGGTGGATTAGGTGGATACACTCCAGACCTGGACTTTTCGACTATGAATCATTTTCTGCAAGATAGCACAAAGCGGTACATCGGCATTGAAGAGGAAAGACGAGCCCTAGAAGAAATGACCAAGGTAGTCTATAAGGGAAAGATACACACTTATCTTCTGCTCCTCGAAAATCTAAACATCAAAGCCCGACTTAATGGAATTAGTTGGAGGGTGCCAGTGGAAAGTCAACTTCCTAAGGAAATTTTGTGACGGTTATCCTATCAAAATATTCTACTCTGATGAAGTATGGATGGAAACCATAAGGGGGGTTGGCAGACAGGAGGAGGAATTTCTGGAACAGCCAAAATTATCCAAAGGAGAACCCTTATCCAGTGCAATATCTAAGCCAAAGCACGATGACACTAGTAAAGGGTAAACACTAAACCAGGATACAGCAACCAGAAACAAAAGAACCACCCCTCACGATGGAAGACTGCTAAGACTAACCCATCAACAAAGAAAGTGGAAACACAAATCAAAAATAATCATACTGACTGGAAGAAGGCTCATGATAGAATCTCGCAAGAGGTGGTTGATAAGTGAAAAGCGGGGAAGGAATTCACACGCTGTTGCCTCAACAACCACACCTGGCGAAAGTGCCAAAAGGAGATTGTTGTAGCCAGGGCTTTCGTCAAACAGACAAAACTGGACCGACCGAGATTTTCACGCAAACCACCGACAGCAACGCTCATAGAAAGACCTAATCAACCAAAGGTCAACAACAAATAAAGCGGAGCCTCACCTCACTTATGTAAATTATCGGACAATGAAATGTCCTAAATGTGTGACAGGCGCTAGCCTGTGTGAACGGTTATACAATAGAGCCTAAGCGGTAGCCACCTATCGCTTTGGTGTCTAAGGGAGACCTGCTGAGAGGTGAAGACCAGGGGACTAGAATAGAATAGTTTACAGAGTGAAGGGGAACAATAGGATCCCTGTTCAACCAAGTGTATTCAGTGTCTAGGCATCTGTCTGCAGTCTGATGTCTCCTGTTAGCCAGGGGACCACTCTTAAATACATGAAATCTTTCCTGCGAGAGCTGAGGCTCTGGAAACCCACAGCCACTATCATTACCAGTGAGTGTACAGCTACCGGAAACCTGTGGCCCTGCTGGAGTGCTGGAAAGCCTGGGACTTTCCAACAACACTGCCTCAATTCTACCGCCGGTATACATGACCTGATTCTTCCCTTGGAACTCCTGGGGTACAATCCTGCTGATAATTCAAAGCATTCTGTAATCAGGGTGCCGGAATCTAGAGATTCCGGTAGGGAAATCAAATACAGAAGAAATCAAATCAAAAGAAAGTAATCTGACAAAGGAACGGCTAACGAGAGTGGGAATAGAGGTACAGGAACATGTACACATATTACATTCCCAAAATCTGAACAAAACCAATCTTCTCCTAAGGCCATAGGCCTCATCGCTGCTCTCCCAAGGCCAGAGCATAGAATTATCATCAGTGTTGAAATAGCTATCATCTGAGCCTGCAGAATCGTATTCCTCATCACTATAGGGCTGCCAGAAATTATTGGGTACTATGGTTCTAGGGCAAGGGATTGTAGAGACTTCCAAAGGCTCCCAAGGGGTCCTGACATAGTGGGAGGTGATGTTAGGCATCGGTTCTGTGCTGTGGTTTTCTTTCCAGTATTCCGCTATGAATTCCATTGAGTTCTCCAGGTTCTCGATAGGTTCCAAATAGTCATCTGTCCTTTCATACCCTTTCTAGTGTACCAGGATCTCGACTCTGTTGTTCTGTAGGCCATAATCCAGTATCTCCTCTGCTTCCCATTCTTCTGCATTGTTGATGACTATAGGGGCTGGCCTATCCATCTTCCTGGATGCAAATCTATTGGGATCGTTCTCATGGTATTCCTTGAGGCATGAGATGTGAAAGTATGGCTTCTGGCGCTCCATTCTCTTAGGTAATTCAAGCTTATAGTTATCGCTACTGGAGTCATGCTCAAGCACCTTAAAGGGTCCAAACCAGCGAGGCTCTCTCTGCTTGGATCGTCCAGGGGTGGAGGTGTATGGGCGTCCTCTAAGAAGAACTCTGGTGCCAATGTTGAATGGCCTTTGATAGGGGTTCCTCTTTTATCTGCTTGCACAGTTTGCCGGAATGTGGCATGCTGTCTGGCCATATCAACTTCCATCCTGTTGGCTTCTTGGGCATTCAAGATCTCGTCCACTACTGGTACTTTGCTGGCGGATGTGAGGACAGGATTGAAGAGCTTCCAAGGGCGTCCATAGAGTGCTTGGTATGGAGATATTCTTAAGGATTCATAGGCGGCACCATTTATGGCAGCTGCTATCGCTGGCAGGGCAATGGACCAGTTGTTCTGTGTTTTGTTGATAAAGTTCCTCATCATCTGATTAAGGGTGCTAATCCGGTGATCTACCTGGCCATTAGTTTGGTGGTGGTATTGAGTTGCTATGCTGACCTGCATTCCCATTGACTTCATCATCTGAGACCAGAACTTAGAGGTAAAGCGGGAGTCTTGGTCCAGTACTATGCTTAGGGTATGTCCGTGAACATCAAATATCGTCTTCTGGAGCTTGCTGAATACATTTTCAGAGGTGGCAGAGTCCTGAAGTGGTATAAGATGAGTGTAAGAGGTAAAGCGATCAATAATAACCATGTTAGTTGTATGGTTGTTTGATTTGTTGAAGGGGCCAGTGAAATTGATGGCAAGGGATTGGTAGGCTTCGTCTGGTGCAGGCAAGGCTAGAGATCTACCTGGCAGTAGTGTGGTAGGCTCCTTGTTGATCTGACATTGATCACAGGAGCGACAGTAGGCTACGAAGTCCTGGCGCATCTGAGGCCCCAGAAGAAACAAGGATTGTACTTGTAGGACTTGTGAGCTGAGAAATGTCCTAGGCCTTCATGATCTGTTTTAAGGATGAAATCCTGCAGGGATACTTCCCTTTCTAAGGGTCCTATAGGGATATAGATGTTAGAATAGCCGTTGGTATTGTCAGCTATTCGGAGGCCATCCTGGATCGAATCAGGTTGCTTGTCAGTTGTCTCCAGGACTCGCTGGAAAAGATGGTCATTCTGGAGAGCTTCAATGACAGCTGGGTGGAATTTTCCCATGAGGGATAAGTGGAGGGTAGCAAGGAAGGTCTTGACCATCTCAGTTTCTGTAAAATTCCAGAAGGCTTCAGGATCACTATAGAGGGGTCTAGAAGCTGGCGAAGCTAGTGAAGCTGGAGGTGGGGAGGCTGGAGTTAACATATCTGCAAGTCTGAGGTATTTGTTTCCTGGTGTTGGTAGGGATATAGAGCTATCGTTGGATGGACGGGGGCTACTGTCCATTGAGGTATCTGATATGGCTTTTGCATTCTTTGCTTGCTTACGCTTTTCTGGGTCCTTGGGGAAATATCCTTTGGCTTCCTTGCTGTCTTTGTGTGTAAGGCACTGGTCATCATAATAGGCAGTCCAAGAGACCACTGAATGGCTTCGTTCCTCTCAAGTCTGGTGAAGGTTCAAGGTTGCTTTGTCTCCCCAAGAGTTCCTTCCTGGATGCTGCTATTGTTGCTGCTAGTGCTATTGTTGCGTTTTTGGGATTGAGTGACTGCATTGGCTGCTATCTCTTTGCTTGCTAGGTAGTCTGAGGAGGAGCGATATTGGAACGGGGGCACCCTCTAGGAAGATGGATCCTAAGGTTGCGACCGCACCAAAAGACTCAACGCAAAGTTCACAGAAGGTAAAGATAAAATAATTGAATCAAATGATAAAACTTAATATCGTTAAGCCAGAGCTTCACCCAATTTAAGTCTTCTCGAGAGGATAGTTGGTTATCAGAGTAGAGTGCCGTTCGTGTTTACTTAAGTAGAATTATAAAGCCAACGACACCCATCCCTGCTCCGACCATTAAGAGAGCTCCCTTCTCCACTCAGGGATCATCTGACACATGGCCCTTCTGGAATTATCTTCAGGGCCTGTGGATCGCTTGGATAAGTTGAGTCTGTTCAATCATAATAGTTTTCTGCAATGCATTTTGATTATGCCTGCAGGAGAGAAAAACCTTTCCGATCGCCGTCTTTTCAATGGCCAACTGACAATCCGACTTTGAACCCAAACCTAGGTATGAGACTCAGTAGCCCTATGGCTTCTCCGTCTATGCAAGCCCCCAGTCAACTGTGTCTACTTGGCCTATCGGCAGCTTTTCTTGTGACTGCGTAGCTCCCCCTGTAAGTGTCTTTACTAAGTTGGCTTAATAGGCGCTACCTATAGCCAACCGTTCAGGAATCACCTTAGCTGTGATAAGACTGAATGCCTCTTAGAGTCCTGTAACGTCCCTCAGTAATGGTATAGAGCCTAGGCTATCGTTGTGTAATTAGTAGAGTTAAATCCGGACAAACTTCCGCTTATCCCTGACTCTCAGATAGCTATTCCGTGGGACCCCCATACCTCCCATAGGGATTATAGGCACCTAGAGTACCCTCGGAAGGCCATCTGATGTCAATACTAACAACTTGCCCGGGTCGGCTGTCGCCCACCCCTATATATATCCTGCGGACAGCATCTGGTCGGAAGGACGGCGGTGCCGTATACGGGGTTATGCTACCACCTTCGATTCCTCAGTTTTGTTAGGCTTTTACCAACTGTCACCCTTTCCCACCCGTCGCAAGGGGCGAACATGGGAACCGCAAGGGGGTGTTGGACGCGCCAAAATCACTCCAAACACCCTGGGGTACTTGTAGGAGGATTTCGCGTTTCGCGTAATGTTAGGGGAGGGTAACTGGAGGTCCACGATTTCACCC
>QFET01008816.1:3793-18861 GCA_003316355.1 Tuber calosporum | reverse complement strand
GTTGTGCGATAGGAACCATAGGGTTCAGCTATCAAGACAACGTAGGCATAGGCCTAAGAACAATAGTGGAACCCCGCCTAGTACTACTCGTGGCAATAGTACTCCTACCCTGGTGGCTGAGATTAGCACCACGCCTCATACCGGACTACGACAACGGCCCTGTCATATTCATCCAACCAAAAGAGAAGTAGTTACCTGTTGTAAAACCAGCTTACCGCATAGGATCGTAATATTTGGTTGCGTCACCTAAGCAACACCCAACTACAAAACGGTAGACTCTACAGACAACGACATCGACCTTACTGAGGGTGAAATCGATACCTCACCACTTGGCCCAGCACTTGAAGAAGCAATTAGCACAAACCTATCCAGATGCCATCCACTAAGAACCACAAGTCCGGTGACCCCTGAGCCGGCCTCACCAACAGGATCTCTGGAACCAGAAACCCCAAGACCAGAGAGGGTGTCAGCACTGGGACCAGCAACTGCTGGCGGAGGAGCAGGAATTCACCTAGCAGGATTTACAACTGCACAGTTCCAAGAGATCCTGACTCTGATAAATAACCAGCGAGAAACAACCAACAACCGGATCAAAGTCGAGAAACATCCTACCTTCTCTGGAACAAGGACCAAACTACAAACCTTCTTAGTGCAATGCCAACTATACTTTGAAGCAACACAAGAAACACGACATACGGAACGCATCACCTACGTCAAAAGCCTGTTAAGGGATGCAGCAGCAAGCTGGATAACCCCATTTGCAGAAGGACGCAAGCCGGAGTCCAGGAGTACATATGAAGATTTCACTACAGCCCTCAAAGACCAGTTTTGGGATGTGGATGTAGAAAATGCAGCTAGGACAAAACTCGACCGCCTGAGACAAGGCAAGGAACCAGTCACGGAATACTGGAATGATTTTCGCTTCACAGCTACAGAGGTGAATGAGGATGATGGTACACTAAGACGCCAATTCCTTAAAGGAATTAACCAAACGCTCCAGGACGCATGGGCAGCGGACCACATGGTAGCGGCAAATGTCGATGCCCTTGCAGCCTGGGCAATCGAAAAAGAAAACCGGATCAACATGATCAAGCACCTTCAAGGAAACAACAGTACCGTTATCCAACAACAGGAAATGCCCTGGAACAATAACCAAACCTGGAAGTCGGACAACACTATGGAAACCCGACGTGACCCAATGGACCTGGGTGCTACCAGAAGGCGTCCACGACTAAACCTCTCACGAGCAGAGTTCACAAGAAGAAGGGACAACAACCTATACCTAGGATGCGCCAGACCTGGGCACAGACTCAGTAATTGCCGAAATGCAAGAGATGAGAAGGACTATACTAGGCAGTTCAACAGCAAAACCAACAATAATCGCTGGAAACCACGAACCACCCTATACGAAATGGAAATTAGAGAAACACCTGAAGAGTCGGGAAACGAACAAAGTCCCCAGTAAGAGATGGGCTGCGGGACAACAAAACCAAAACCATCGGAATCGGCAACATCTACATGGCACTCACAAATACGGAAACATTGGAACAAGAAAAAGACCATGCTATGGTCAAAATGCGTTTACATGGCAAGGACAAGACAGTCATCATCAAAGGCATGATTGACTCGGGCGCTACAGAAAACTTTATTGACAAGGAATTCAGTAACAAACACGGCATACGAACAAAGAAAGCGAAAGAAATACGGGAAATCTACCTTGCGGATGGGGAGCAGAGCGCTATGGGATCAATTACCCATATAGTGGAAGTACCTATGGACATCGGCAGCCATAGGGAAGTGGCAACCTTCCAAGTCGCAGATCTACCCAACAATGAGGCAGTGCTAGGGCTGCTATGGTTAAGAAGACACAACCCCAAGATCGATTGGGAAAGTAATAAGATCACGTTCGATAGCGAGTGGTGTACCAGAGTATGCCTCGAAAGCTCGCCAACAGAGGACTTACTCCCTGAATCGGAAGCCCTGGAATAGAACTTGGAGATACAGTTCTCCACGATCCAGGCCAAGGATGTCCAGAACCTCAAAATCCAAAGATTGAGCAATACGGCCACAATCCCTACCCAGGGGTCAGACATGGCTGCAGGACATGACCTGTATGCAGGCGAGAGAATTACGATACCGGCAAAAGAACAAGGAATCGTCAATACCGGGATAGCTACAGGACTACCAGAAGGCACCTATGGGCGGGTGGCTCCGCGCAGCGGATTGGCAGTTAAAGACCAGATTACTGTCAATGCGGGAGTAATCAACGCCAACTACACAGGTGAAGTCAAGGTGGCCCTGGTCAACCTGGGAAAGGACAGTTACACAGTTGAGCCGGGAGACTGCATCGCACAGTTGATATGCGAAAAGATTGTCATAGGACAATGCGAAGAAGTGGAGCAAGTGGCTCCTACTAGGAGAGGCGCAGCAGGGTTTGGAAGTACGGACCACCCAAAACGACAAAAGATTGAGATCAATGAGATCTCCACTACATCATTCGGAAAGTTCTACCGAAGATGCGAAGTCACAGGAATCCTCAAGTGGGATTATAAGACGAATGAACCTACCAGGAAAGAAAGGATCAATGTCAGCACCGAATTGGCTATCAAAGCCAAGAAAGGACAAGAAAAAGACAAAACCAGAGACATTGTGCCAAGGGAATACCACCAGTACCTGGACATGTTCAAGAAAGAGGAAGAAACTCGGCTACCACCCCACCGACCAAAGGTTGACTTGGATATCAACCTCAAAAGAGGAGAAACAGTACCAGCAAGAAAGCTATACCCATTGAGTGAAAAAGAGCTGGAAGAACTAAGAGAATACATCAGGGTCAACAAGAACCGGGGCTGGATTCGAGACTCTTATGGAAACGGAGGATCACCAATCCTGTTTGTTAAGAAGAAAGACGGTAAGCTAAGGCTATGCGTGGACTACCGAGGGCTCAACGAAGTCACCAAACGAGACCGATATCCCCTACCACTGATAGGAGAAGCCCTCGATAGGCTTAGAGGAGCCAAGGTCTTTACTAAACTAGACATCCGAAACACATATCACAATATGAGAATCAAACACGGAGACGAATGGAAAAATACCTTTACCACCAAATACGGCATATACGAATACACGGTCATGGCATTCGGACTCAACAATGCACCTGCAGCGTTTCAGCGATGGGTCAATAGGATTCTCAGCAGGTTTCTGGATATCTGTTGTATCGTCTATTTAGATGATATTCTGATATATTAAGAAAACCTGGAACAACACCGAACCCATGTCAGGATGATTATGGAAGCCTTGAGAAAAGAAGGGCTGACACTGAAGCCATCGAAGTGCGAATTCCACAAGGAACGAACCGAATACCTAGGCTTCATCATCGACAAGGACGGAGTCAGTGTTGATCCTATCAAAACAAAAGCAATATGGGAATGGAAACCACCCGAAAGTAAGAAAGGAATACAGTGCTTTATGGGATTCTGCAACTTCTATCAACGATTCATAGAAGGGTTTAGTCGGATAGCTAAACCACTTTATCAACTGACGAAGAAGGACTGCAAATGGAACTGGACCGAGAACCAACAAAAAGCATTCGATGAATTGCGCAGGCGACTTACTTCAGCCCCACTACAGGTACACTACGATCCAACCAAGGAAATCATGATTGAGACCGACGCTTCAAAATATTTATGCTCTGGCATTCTATCACAGAAGGGGAGCGATGGAAAATGGAGGCCAGTGGCATACCGGTCAAAAACAATGACGCCCGCGGAATGCAACTACGATATCCACGACAAAGAGCTCTTAGCCATTGTCCAAGCGTTGAAAGACTGGAGAAGATATGCAAAAGGAAGCAGACACCAGGTCCAGGTCCTCACAGACCATAAGAACCTGGTACCATTTACCACGACAAAAGAGCTTAACGACAGACAAATCCGTTGGAGCGAGACCCTCAGTCAATACGATATCAAAATACAATACCGACCCGGGAAGGAAGGGGGCAAACTAGATGCCCTTACTAGGAGAGCAGAAGATGTTCCGAAAAGGAACGACAAGAGGATCCAACAAAAATAAAGGATCCTACTCCCAAAAGAACAATACTTCGAAGCCATGGAAGTGGTCAAGTTAGTCGCTGAAGATTTTGGCATCCGAGAAGCAAGCACGAAAGACAGACTGATAAGAGGTATCCAGGAAGCCCTTAGGAAAGCAGAGAAAGAAATGAAAGGAATGGCTCTAGGGGCATGTGAATGGAAGGAAGGATGCCTATGGCATCAAGGAAAGATTTGGGTACCGGAACACGAAGAGATCAGAACTCAAGTCATACGACAAAATCACGATAACCCAGCAGTTGGGCACGGCGGAACCAGAAAAACTACGGAACTACTATCCCGACAATATTATTGGCCAAAGATGCGTGACGACATAAAGAGATATGTCAAGATTTGCGATACATGCCAAAGAACGAAAGCGATAAGGCACGCGCCCTACGGACTACTACAACCGAACGAGGCGCCACACCAACCATGGAAATCGATAGCAATGGACTTAATCACTGACCTGCCGAAATCAGACGATTATGACGCCATCCTGGTGGTCATTGACCGCTTGACAAAAATGAGCCATTTCATACCCTGCAATAAGGATATGAACACCAAAGAATTTGTCTAGATACTCCTACGGGAAATATTCTGACTCCATGGACTACCACAAGATATCATCACCGATAGAGGAACGCTATTTACATCAGACTTGTGGAAAGAGACTACAAAATCCCTTGGAATTGAACGTAGAATGAGAACCGGCTTCCATCCACAAACAACACACAAACCGAAAGGACGAATGGAATACTGGAACAATACCTATTGGCCTATGTCAACTATCAGCAAGATAACTGGGCGGAATTACTACCAATAGCTGAATTTGCATACAACAATGGAAAAGAGGAAACTGTTAAGACCACACCCTTCTACGCAAACTACGGACAACATCCGGAACATGGTGCGATAGGCCACATGATACCAAAGGAAACCACGAAAGAGGAAGAGATGGGTCAGCTGCACACTATCCGACGTCAGGAAATGGTCTGTGCACAATTACGACAAAAAGAAAACTATGATCAACACAGAAAACCCGGTCCGAATCTCTAGTCAGGCGACATGGTTTGGTTACTGCCAAGGAATATAAGCACCACAAGACCATGCAAGAAGCCGGATTACAAGAAAATCGGACCATTCAAGATCCTTACCTAGGTGGGCACAAGGGCCTATATTTTGGCCTTGCCCCAACAGATGAAGGTCCACAACACCTTCCACATCTCACTCCTCGAACCATACCAAGAATATCAGTTACCCTCACAAAAGCAATCACCACCACCTCCAATCGAGATAGAAGGAGAAAGCGAGTACGAACTCGAAGAAATCATTGATTCACGCATACACCGAAAACGCCTACAATACAGAGCCAAGTGGACTGGCTACTCACTAGAACACGACAAAACTTGGTACCCTGCGGAAAACTTAAACAATGCCAGCATCGCCATTCAACGTTTCCATCAGCAGTACCCAAGAAAGCAACGAGTGGGTTACAGTCAAAATCGAACCCACGAGGCAAGACCCAACCCCATTGGGTCCAGACGAAGACTGGGGCGCTAGCCCCAGGGCTACTACCTCTACCAGCCCGCCATACGCTACTCAGGAAGAAAGGGAAAAGCAGGCAGCACACAACGCTCTTTGGTGGATTGCCTGTTACGATGATTCATGCAACACTCATTTACGCGACAAGGAAGGAAGCAATTGGTTTCCACGACAGCCCAAGTTGCGCAAACCGCAACAACCACACAAGGAGACATTGTGGAAACACTGTTTCAATGACACTTGTCGTACTCACAGACACGACAAAATCGATGCTGGGTTTTACCCAAGACGAACCGGGGAAGCGGCACCAGTTACGGAAAACGATGCACATATTAGGAAAAGAAAAACGACTGTGAGGACACAGTTGAAGGGAGAGTGGGGCGAAAAAAGTGAAATCGAGACGATCCCCGACGAAGAGAGTTTGCAACGACAGTTGCAAGGGCTACGAGAACAACATGGCACCGCCGAAGCCACAAGCGAGGCCCAAAGAACTGATATGCGGACATATCAGAGAATGATTGATGACCGGGACCGGACTATTAGGGTGGCACACACCAGCTTAGATGAAGTCCGGAGAAACTACCAGTCGGCCGAACATCAAGATCGGAAATTGAAAAAGGAAATGCGCAGGTTTGGAGAAAGCCTGACGAAGATGGGACGTTAAGCCTGAAGGGACTCAGGCTTAAGGGAGAGGGGAACTAATGTCACGATTGGTGACCAAGCAAGGCAGAATTTCGCATGACTCATAGTTATGAGTCACAAGGTTGTTATATTTCGCACTATGACTCATTAGAAGTCATGGGGTTTGACATGATGCACACTTGTGCAATCATTATTATGTTGTGATTGGTTGATCGTGCGCATGACTCACATTTGTGAGTCATATGATGTAATGATTTTCGCACATGACTCAAACTATGAGGCATGGGTTTCGCGCATGTGACCACTTTAGGGCACATGACTTATTTATGAGTAATGATTGGTTGGCGCACGGCATAGTTGACTCAGAGGAGTCAGCTGATGGATTTCATACTACGACTCACTATGAGTCATAGAGGTCGTGTGACTCACAGGTATGAGTCACCAGGGATAGGGTTGAGGGAAGAGTGCCTATATAAGGACCTCTAGGCCACCGTAGTTAGGACTCTTCACACAACCATCTAAGTTCTTTCCTATACAATTACTTTACCTCTTTACCGTTCCATTCCCTATTGGCGTTGTGCGATAGGAACCATAGGGTTCAGCTATCAAGACAACGTAGGCATAGGCCTAAGAACAATAGTGGAACCCCGCCTAGTACTACTCGTTGCAACAGTACTCCTACCCTGGTGGCTGAGATTAGCACCACGCCTCATACCGGACTACGACGACGGCCCGGTCATATTCATCCAACCCAAAGAGAAGTAGTTACCTGTTGCAGAACCAGCTTACCGCATAGGATCGTAACACTATGAGTGAGCGCAAGTTTGAATCAATTAAGGCCTGGCAACCACCTACCTCTGTAAAAGAGATTCAAGTCTTTATGGGATTTGCCAATTTTTACCGACGATTTATAAAGAATTTCTCCGCACTATGTGCATAATTACCGATTTATTGAAGGGAAATCCAAAGGATTTTGTTTCGGGAGAAAAACAGCAAATTGCTTTTGATTAACTCAAAAGACGGTTTATTACAGCTCCCATACTTTGTCACTTTCATCCTAAAAGAGAAACGGGGGTGGAAACTGATGCAAGCGATTATGCTCTCGGATGTTTTCTGTCTCAATATATGGATAAGAAGTTGAACCCGGTTGCATTCCATTCCAGGAAGCTTACCCCGGCGGAACGCAACTATGATATCCATGATACAGAGTTATTGGCAATCTTAGTTGCTTTGGAAGAATGGCGACACTACTTGGCAGGAACTGATTAACCTTTCACCATCTATACCGATCATCAAAATCTACAATACTTTCTTACAACAGAAGCCTGGTCTGCAAGACAAATCCGATGGGCCCAAAAGTTAACTGATTTTAACTTTAAAATCATTTACAGACCAGGGACCAAAGGAGGTAAACCTGACGCATTAAGCAGGCGGCCAGACTACTGCCCTAAGGAGGGAGCTGAGCATGCCAAGCAGGCTATACTTCAGTCTCATCACTTTGGAACCCACCAGAATAACCGAAACTTAGTGATATCACTCACATGGGGAATGGAAAATTTGGAACTACCCCAACCAGGATTGCCAGAAGAGCAAAGCACCACTTCGGTTAGTGTTAAAAGGTTACAACAGGAAGCAAGAATTCCTACACGAGGTTCCAAGAGAGCGGCAGGACATGACCTATACAGTACCGAGGATACCATAGTTCCTTCTAAAGGGCAAGTACTCATAGGGACTGGATTAGCCATCGGACCACCAATTGTAACATAAGCCCGTATTGCACCACGGAGTGGATTGGCAGACAAACATGGTATATCCATTAGAGCCGGAGTAGTGGATGCAGACTATAGGGTGGAGGTAAAAATCCTCCTAGTCAACACTACTGACAAGGCTTTTCAGGTACGGACTGGAGACCGCATAGCGCAAATGATTGCGGAAAAAATTGATAAGAGAGAGCTTGATGAAGTCAGGGAGTTGGAAGATACGGAACGAGCGGGTCAAGGATTTGGAAGCTCGGGTATCCACTTGGTGGAAACTCAACCGCAATTATGTTTCCTATACTCTAATGCCAAACACGAGTTCCTGGACACAACTGATATTGCCGTTCACCCAATATGCACTAAAGGACAAACCTTAATGTCCAATGCAATAATTGATAAGTGCGAGGTCAAGAAATTTGATAAGAACTTCATGGCAAGGGTAAAAGAGAAAGCAAAGGATGATCCAGAGTGGACACGTATGAAGCAGGAGTTACAACAATTAGGAGACGATGGCAAGCCAATGCCAAAACAAAGGACCATGACGGATGGAATGCTATTCTACAAAGAACGCCTATATATTCCCCAGGACGAAACTTTGCAAACCGATATTGCAAAAGGTTGTCATGACTCAAAAGTTGCAGAACCTTTCGGTCAAGAAAAAACCCTAGAGATTATCACTAGGGATTTTTACTGGAAAGGAATTACCAACTGGGTAAACGACTATGTACAGTCATGTAGAGAATGCCAAAAGGCCAAGGGACTAAGGCATGCACGCTTCGGCCTACTGCAACCATTGCAAGTACCTTTGGCAGCTTGGGCATCTACCACGGTAGATTTTATTACGCAACTGCCCAAATCTGCAGGTTACACACAAATTATAGTTGTAGGTTACCGATTCACGAAAATGGCACATTTTATCAGTCTAGAGGAAAATGCGACCACAGAGGATGTCGCTCAGGCATTTATCAAAGAGGTTTGGAAACTTCATGGTATACCAACCGAAATCATATCCAACATGGACGCAGAGTTTGCAGGAGAATTCTGGGAATCTCTGTGCAAGATGTTAGGAATAAAGAGAAAAATGTCTACTGCATACCACCCTCAGACTGATGGACAAATGGAAAGGGTCAACCAAGTACTGGGAGGATACCTGCGGATATTTGTCAACTATGATCAGGATGATTGGTACCACCTTTTACCATTAGCCGAGTATACATACAACAACTCGGTAACAAGCGCTCATGGAATAACACCATTCTTTGCAAATTATGGTTACCACCCACAAACAGAATGGATAAAGGAGCGAGAAGCCTAGAATCCCGGAGCTACTATGTATGCTCACTGGATGAAAACGATACATGAAAAGGCAAAGGAATCACTGGAAAAGACTCGGGAAGGAATGAACCAATATTATGACCGCAAGGCTCACAGCCAACCAGACTTCAAAACTGGTGATTGGGTTATGCTAAATGCAAAGAATATCCGTACTAAGCGACCGTCCAAGAAGTTAGCACCAAAATTATACGGTCCATTCAAAATCCTGGAGCAACGCGGAAACTTTGCCTACAAGCTGGAATTATCTGAACGCTGGAAAGTCCATCTAGTATTCCGTGTATCGCTACTTGAGCCATACAGAACGTTAGTTCGACCAGGCCGAGAACAACCACCCATGACTCCAGAAGATGTTGAAGGTTACCTAGAATGGGAGGTGGAAAAAATCATTAAGAGTGAAATAATCTCTTATGAACGAAGATTCAAAGAACGGTCAAGAACCATCCAAGAACTTCGATACTTTGTTAAGTTGAAGGGATGTTCAGAAGATGAGAACACCTGGGAACCACCGGAGCACTTACAGCATGCTCAAGAATTGGTAAAAGATTTTCATAAGGAAAATCCGGATATGCCAAAGTTGGGCTAGGTAGTATCTCCGGAAAGGTTTTTCCTTCTGTGGCCAAGTTATCGCAGAAGGTTTTTTAACCCTACCGGAAGGAGTACTAAAAGGTTATATTACTTCGGGGCGAAGCCTGGAGAGGGGGAGCTGATGGTACACATATGGGAAATGGTACAAATTAGTTGATGTGATAGTATATAGAACCGTGAGGTTACTATATGACTACAACCCACGCTGGCAAGAAGTAGTGTCTATTGCAGAGCTGCTCAGCCTCGGTGAAAGATCTAGAATCTAATGTATGGAGGACTATGACCCTTGATAATCCGCATGCATATGCACTAGAATGCATATATGCAGGAAAGACGGCCATCCAGACTGATCAACTGGTATTCCGTAAGATGTTAGTAACTGG
Source organism: Tuber calosporum (assembly GCA_003316355.1). Taxonomy (NCBI): domain Eukaryota; kingdom Fungi; phylum Ascomycota; class Pezizomycetes; order Pezizales; family Tuberaceae; genus Tuber; species Tuber calosporum. The sequence goes on along the minus strand of QFET01008816.1, from coordinate 8,532 downwards.
GCCACATCTACTTGAACTTAGTTCATTTGGCAAATGAATCGAAGGCTATTTACTGGTGGAGTGCTAGACACCCTCAGAATACTAAATAGTTCGCTGGATCATTTGACCGAGCGGGGCATACATTTTCAGGGTCAAACTGGGTTTCCACTTACCATGACTCTGGCCATGATATCTAAGGATACTTCATATATATGGTTAACATAAGTACCAGGAGAATTGTATAAATAGCTAGCAGTTCCCGATAGTTAAGGGATCATCAAGCAACGGAGAAGAGACCTTAACAATATATTCAGTTATTAATTAAAACAAGTTACAAGCTTTCGAGAACTATCTTTACCTTCTATCGTTATTCTTACTGGAGCTTTCCTGACAATTCTCCTACCCTCTCGATACAAGCACGGCCTAGGTAATTCAGCAGTACCGAATTGGCTACCCCGTAACAGCTACTCATTCCTGGATGTCAGTTTTTGGTAATGTCATTTTCCAACAAAGTATCATATATAGAAGCTGAAGGATTATACAGAAGGGAGAGCTCAGGAAGCAGCTTTCCAGGTGGCAGAAAACTATGGCGAAGACTTGACCAGAAATCTTCTAATCGACTGATCAATAGAACGATTCCAATTATTCTGATTGAAGGATGACCTTTACAAATGATTCCATAAAATTTATAAAGTCCAGAACGGCAAAACTCAACGCATCACAACTGTAGCTACAGACATGTTGATGTACCTATCACAATTACTAGAGGGCACGATATCCGAATATGCCTTTAGCAAAAGATTCTTCCAATCCATGAATACAATACACAAGCCTGATGTCGAACCCTGCTAAGACTCTAGTGAAATAATCCTGACCACTGTTGCCTATGCTGAAAGGGTTGATGCAATATTCCCCGATACTGGAGTATATGGAATAAATAAGCAGAAGGATGGATACAAGGAAAATAATCCTAAGAATGACAATAAGCTACAATAGAAGAACATGGATTCTAGTAAGACTAAGACTACTAGAGCAAAGGCAGCATGCTTTACTGGTGACGGTAAAGGACATATAGCAAAGGATTATCCTTGCAAAAGCAACAAAGGCACTGAAGAGACACAGCAGATGGAACACATATCGAATCGTGCTGTGGACGTTAGTAGGGAAGATGAAGTATATGTCAACACCCTTGAAGTCAACACCAATGCATCTCCGGAGTATACGCTACTCAAGGATGACAAAAGTCCCAGAGCCTTGGAAGGAACGATCCTGTTCAACGGCAAACAAGTAAGAGTCCTCCTTGCTACAAGAACAATAGGGATAGACCTATTGAGCACAACCTTTGTCACTACATATGGAATTCCATGTACCTCAATGGCAACTCCTGCAACCATTCATATGGCTATTAAAGGGTCACGATCTGAATCCCATAATGAATGAAAGGTCAGCATAGAAATTAGGAAGATGAAGACTACAGGCAACAAAATGATTGAGGGGAACTTAGCCAAATATGATGCCTTGATTGGAATGCTATTTCTATTACGAAACAAAGTATCATTTGAATGTGAAAGGCTGAGGATTCACTTTCCTGACTATAAGATATGGGCCAACTGCACAACTACAAGTGCCAGAATTCAAGCAGCTGTGACGAGCACAGAAGTGATAATGGAACAATACCCAAAGGTATTCCCAGATCCGATTCCAGAGTTGTTACCATCCTTAAAGATGATCAACCATTGAACAGATTGAAGGATACAGAGAGTGTGTATACATTGTCAACATACTTAGTACCAGAGAAGTAGGAGATTCGACTCAAAGAATGGCTCAACCAGACACAGCAAAAAGGACTCCTTGAGTGTACAGAATTGCCAGGAGCAGCACCTATATTTGTATCAGTCAAAAGAAAGACAGATGGACCTATCAGATATCTAGCAAACCTTACAGCGAGATATGAAAATATGCCAAGGGATATTGCAACTATTCCAAACAAAAGGACATTACTCAATGCATTAGGAATGGCCTGATACCGGTGCAAGATTGACCTAAGTGATGCCTATTACGAGACCAGAGTTGACCCTGATGATGTTAAATACTACAGTTCCAAAAGACTGTTTTCACAGTTTGTGAGCAAGGTGATGTTACAAGGAGATATGAATGCACCAGGAACATTCAAGAGGATCATTTCTGCTTTAGTCGCCAACTAGGTAGGAGAATTTGTGTAATTGTACATCGATGATATACTTATATTTTCCAATACGGAGTCTGACCAATTGAAACACTTTAGAGCAGTCTGTGACAGGTTGGAAAAAGTGCAGTTATTTCCAAGCAGAGAGAAGGCAGACTACTTTGCTAAAGAATTACAAGTACTGCATCACGTCATTGTTCACCAGGGACTCAGATCAGCCTTTTAAAAGATCAGAAGGATTGAAAAGTGAGAAATACCGAAAAATAAGAAGCAACTTCAGGAGTTCCTAGGATTGGTAAACTATATGTGACAATTTCTACTGCATATTGCCACTATCATGGCACCTTTGACAGATGTTAGTGGAAATGAGGAATTTGTTTGGATATCAACTAATGATCAAGGCATCGAGAATGTCAAGGTGATCTCCTAACAGAACCATGTCATGAGACTGATCAACCACATCGCAGGACAAAAGATATGACACATTACGAATGCATCTGACTCCAGAGTAGGGGCTTGGGTAGGAAAAGCTGACTTACGTGAAACAGTGAGGCCTGCAGAATTGCACAGCAGGAAATTCACACACTTACTGATGAATTATGGAACTACTGAGAAGGAGTCACTTGTAATTCTGGATGGCTTAACCTTCTTTGATCATATTGTTGCAGGGCATGAGTTTACAATTATAACCGACTAGGGACTATTGGTGTACCTAAAGACAGCTAAGAACCCCTAACTCAAGCAGCTGAGGTGGCGAACTCACTTGGGAAAATACAAGGCTAAACTATATTATAGGCCTGGGAAGGGAAACAATTTAGCTAAGGCTCTTTCCCATCTTTATAAGCAATTTGATCCAAAAACAAACTACGCTAAAGACCCTACTAACGAAGAAGATTCAAACCCTCACAAGATACCTTGTAGATCCTCAAATATGTCAGTCTTCGAACTTCTTCCTGTTGAAGAACCACTTGAATCGAATATCTCTGATAGCTCTATCAGAAAAGGAAATCATTATGGAGCTAGAGTCAACTTAGAAATCAGTGACAAGGAGAGAAACCATGCCACTTTGTACTGGAGCGCTTACTATGATTGGCAATGCACTATCCACGAGGACGAGAAACCTATAGACAAGATAGTTGTACCAGAACTAGTCTCTCCCTATGAAGAAAGGAATAGCATCATGATCCCTCCACAAAGGCTATTGGGCCTTAGCAAAATGAGACAAGGTCTGAAAGAGCAGCTAGGAGACATGAGTTCCAAGTATGAGAATAAAGAAAGTTCCTAACCACTGTCAGCGAAGGAGACTAAGCGACCCATCTACTCCACTGCGGCACTCAGCCAACCAAGGCTTATACGAGTCATCTAGCCACACATCCTTCCTCATCACCAGTGTAACCTTTACGAACTCTAGGAGGATGAGGAGGAGGAAGTACCATGCCTGTAGTAAGTAGAGCATGAACGAGATCCAGCAGCGGTAGTGGCAGAGATGGGTAGCCAATGGAGGAGATAGAGGGCAGAAGCTTATAGGAATCGCAACCTGTGCAAACAAGATTCTTATGCTAATAACACTTGCATGGGTGGCAAGTTATCGCACTATAGGATCGGCGATGGCATGATATATGCAACAATGAGCGGTGGTCAGGATTGCTTATACATACCGAAGGGACATGCAGTCAATGGGCTTACTCTTCAGGAGAGAATTATCAATGAGATTCACAATAGAGGACAGCACAGAACAGATAGGGACCTTAGCTATCCTACAGAGTATATATTCACTCACGAGATGAGGTAGGATGTTTGAGACTATGTTCGCCAATGTGAATTAAATTAAAGGAATAAGGAATGCAAAAAGCAACCTGATGGAGAGGCAAAAACTATGCCGGTACCTCCCTAGATATTCACCTCCTATGCTATCGACTTTGCAGGACTATTCAACAAGTCAAGAAACAACACGTACAATACAGGACTCGTAGTTGTGAATAGGGCTATTGGATTCACATGGTTTATTCCTACACAATGAAACAGTAAAGTAATAAAGACCTTGAGCCTCCATAGGCACCATGTCTTACTCCACATGGAGAACCCTCTTGGATTATCAGCGATGCCGACACAGGCTTGACCTCACTATTATGGGCTCCAAGCATGAATTCCTTGGGCATGGAGCACATCAAGTGATTACCTGGTCACCAAGAGACCAACGGCCAGGTTGCGAGGAAAATTAGAGAACTTAAGACCACATTTGTTACAAACCTATCCCTAGTCTACCGGACAAGGCACACTATCTTCTTCAACTGCAACAGGTAACGATACGTACAACTGGTCTTACTGCTCGTCAGGTCTCGTAGCCTTATGTAACCTTGAGAACGCAGAGTCCTCTCACTCCTAGCCCTTGCGACTGCTCCTTAGCGATACATTCCCTGTATCACCTTACGGTCGGTGATATAAATGGAGGTTCGTAATAAGAAAAAAGTATGGATTGAACTAATAGGTAAAATATAACATAGGAAGTAACTTAGGTGGTTGTGTGAAGAGCTAGCTATCTGTGTCTTTTTTTTTTTTTTTTTTTTTTTTTTTT
>QFET01008813.1:0-11943 GCA_003316355.1 Tuber calosporum | reverse complement strand
ATAGTCACCTCCCGGCGCTATATACCATCACATCTTTAGACTTGAAAGTCTAGTACCATATCCCATATGTGTAACACTTAGGGGCCTTTGCCCGGCTCTACGCGACCTTCACTGAGCTCTAGTTTTTCCAATTGGGTTGTAGTCTAACTTTAAGTAGTATATTATAAATCAATAAATATTTCCAATTATTTCTTTATTTTATTTTAATACTACATTTATTCCGAATAGAACGTTATTCGTCCTCAACCCACCCCGCCTCTAGAGCCTCAACCTCATCCCCATCTTCAGGATCTGAATTATTGTCCTCCACCTCGCTTTCCTCATCCCCTGAAATCTCCAACTCCATATATGCCGCGGCTTCCTTATCCTCAAGTGGGGCGCGAGACTCTTGATCCTGAACAAACCCACTATCCCGCAGCATCCTCTTGATGCGCTTTTTCGTGTCTTCCACGAGTTTCATTCTCACCTCTGGGGGCAGCCCTTGCCAGGTTGCACGCTGTCGGAGATAAACATCTAAATTTTCTCGGTGAGTACGATAACCTTTAGAACGTTTTATTTGGACCTTCAAAGGTTATAACTAATTTTGTGCTGTCAGAGCTGAGAAATCTGGGGGCTGAACAGATGATCCGGAACTCCAAGCCTTCAAAGCATAATACATACAGGCCGTTGTAAGGCATATTAGGACGTCGTTAGTACGATTAAGAAACGTTTTATCGGTCCTCCCACGCATTCTCCTACCCCGGTACCACTTATAAAACAATAGTTTTGCTATCTCTGGCGCAGCAATACGGAAACCACATTCCTGCCTTGGTAAGCCTTTTCGCGTCTCATTGGGGATGATCTGCATACTACTGACCTCTTGTTTACTTGGATAGCATGTGAACCAGTCATTTTCCAGCAAATAGGTAACCCGCGCCTTTATTTCGGTCCGTGTTTTATGCGCGAAGTCATAAAGGTCATCAACCGTGTTTTTAGACTCTGAAACTAAGTGTGACCTGGCACTGGACTGCCTCAATTTCAACTAAATGTATCTAATTAGCCGTTCACCGTCCCAAAGGGGACATTCAGGGATATTCAAAAGACTTACAAAAGTCATTGCTGACTTCCCGATCTCCCTGTCTCTCCAAGCCAACTTGGTAGCTGCCTTTACCCAATAGCTTTTGAGAAGCGTATCGTTTTCGGCAGGCTTTACGAAGCCATTAACAAACCATGTGTGGTACCGTACTATATTAGCTGCGTTCTCAAAGATTATCCTCTCCTCCCCATGCAAGATATTGCTTTTTGATGATACAGTTACCGGTACTGCAATATCAGACGCCGGAAAGTCCAGATTAGCCATACGACGCTCCGAATGGGACGGCAATATTCCTTCACCTACAGCATCAAAGGGTGAAAGGTGTGACGAATCTACTCTGAGATGGCCTGAATGCAATTGTGCTGCCTGCTGCTGTGACGAAAGCCTTTGTGAAGGGCCATTCAGAGCCGGTGATGGGGAGTCCTCAGTGCTCTTTCTTATTAGCATGCAATTTTAAAAGATATCGGATTCACTCACAAATCTCAACCGGCTCCTTATCCTTCGTGGCTGTTGCTCCACCAGTGGTTCTGCTGGACGTTTTTCGAGCCTTCTGGGATGAATGGGAACATCATCCTCATCAACTTCTGTAAGCTCCCCTTCCTCAACAAATGAATTAACAGGTCATTGTCTATCCCGTGCTGGCGTGCCACTCTCTACAAAGGATACAGAAGATCTCAATGATGATGGCTGAGCTCGGGGGACTACTGGTACCGTAGTCAAGTGTTATATAAAAAGTTTCGGGTAAGCTCATTTTGGCCTCTGAATGGCAGAACTCACCTCTGCTTGTATTTCCCATCATAATTTTGTGTATATGAAATATTTAAAGTGCGTGGAGGAATTGGATTGATGCGTGAAAGGTCTAAAAGTGATGAATGAACTCACAGTGTCCCCCGGGGACGAAGGAGCTATATGCTAGAGCACAGATTTGGCTTGGGTCCAAGGTCTGTGTAAATTATTGGCATGGACCCAGTCCACGCTATAGCCTTTTGGCCGCCGAACGTCTCAATTTCTACGTGCACGGATGGCTCCAGGCCGGATAGAGACTATCTATTCGAGATTGCTGGGACAGGATTTTATATGCCTGGTCACTTGATTGAAAAAGCATAACTTATGATTTCCAAAAGTTTAGATTATACATACTAGGACGAGATCAAGAAGAAAGGGGACGTTTAGCGTTTCAGAAAACCTTTATATCTCACCGGCTAAATTCAAAAAAAAAAAACTATTAAGAACACTAAAATTTAGGTCTGCAGGATAGGATCTAGAGAAGCTGTAAAACGCGTAGACAGGATTAAGAAAATGAATCGCAGATAGAAGCAAAAAAGTAAAAGAAGTTAAGAAAGCCCCATGAAAGCAATGAAAACACTTATGAAGGCTCCAATAAGACGTAGCCCGGCACAAACAAACAAGCTCTAGAAAACCGTCGCCAAATGGATGCAAGGTAGAGCAAAAGTAGGAAAGTCCATGAAACAAAAAACACCCGAAGGCCCAAAGAAGACGTACCCAGACACAAACAAATAAGCTCCAGAAAACATGTGCCGAAGAGATACAGGTTGGAGCAGGAGTAAAAAGGTTCATAGACAAATGAACCACGATCCGAAAGTCCAAAGAAGACACAGCCAGGTACAAATTAGCTTTGGAGACCCCCCAAGAAGCCGATAGAAATGAAAACAAAACCAAAGAAACCCAGTAAAACAAAGAAACCCAACCTAAAACCCAAGAAGACTAGCGCGTCCTAATTACCCCCATCCCCGTCTCCGTCTCCATTGCCATTGCCATTGCCATTGTCATTGCCATTGCCATTGCCATCGCCACCCACAGGTGGTGCCTCGCACCTGGGAGGTGGAACGCCTGGAGGCAGAGCCACATTTGGAACATCTTGTCCAGCGTAAAGGTTCATATAACCTGCTCCCTGCTTAACACGAGCGCGAGAGATGAGTTCCTAGGAGTGCCCAGGAACCTAATGACCTTGCGATCATTGCTTAGAATCCTCTTCTGCCAGCCAGCATGAGACTTGGGAAAGGCCTTTCTGCGCTTTGCGTGGCGCCCAATGTCCTCCTCAACATCAGAGTCGGAATCAGGATCTGTGTAGAACTCAGCGACATCGAATTGGCCAGGGTCGAGATAGCGCCGATTGTCCCCATCAAGAGGTGTATTGGGACGAACGGCGTCGCCACCGTCCGAAGGAACAGCAGGATCGCAGTGGAGGAAGCAAGCAACTGTGAGGGTGGTGCACCGGGAGAGACGAATCCAGGCATGAACTTGATAGTCGTCGATCAATTCGATTTGGTCGGCAGCATCGGGGGTGACATTCATCCCTTGAATGTCGCGAAGAATCCCCATGAACTGTCGGTGGTGCTCCTGATTATCCAGGTACCGACAGGCAGCTTCGCCGAGCTCCTGCAAAGTGTGGTACCGGAGGATCGGCAGACAAGTCTTGTTTGGCGCATTGCTACCGTGCACAACCTAGGGCAGCTGGCGAGCCTGCCCAGCAACGGCACCTGACGTCTCAAAGAATATTATGGGCATCGGTCTCTCTACCAGAAGAGTTCCTTGGGGACTAGCAACATTCCTTCCACCCCCCGATCCGGTACCCGAAGCACCGCCCGCGCCCTCATCCTCATCGGCGTGCTCATCATCAGAATTGAGTCTGGCATTCCTTCGAGACTCGGCTGCCTTCTTCACCACGTCAATGATGAGCTTATCCAGGGCGACGTGGAATGCCTGATATGGGCCGTTCTGGGGTGAATTGAATTTGGCTTGAAAGCCTTAGAGGGTAGTGTGGGCAACGACCTCAGTTCTGAGTTGACCCCAGAGGATATCGCTGGCCTGTATATGGCTGGTGATACCCTTCTCCTAGACCTTCCCCAGAATGAACGTCCGAAGGGCACGGTATCGCCTTCCAGCGACAGTGCCTCCAGCACCATTGAGATTGAGCTCAGTACGGAACTCGGCACTAGTGGGACGTGGCATGCTAGCAACCAATCAGATTCTCCGTAAAAAGGAGCAAATGAGACGCACAGAGGCCTAACCTTAATTAAGAGAGGATGTCCTTGGCATGCAGAAGAGGACGGAAAATTGCACGAGATCTAGCGAATAGTCATCAGTAATTAATCTATCTTGGGAAAGGTCCCGATAAGACGCTCAGGGGACTAACTTTAAGAAGATTCGCAGCCGAAAAAGGGGAGCCACCAATCTATCTCGGGAGTAGCGATTAGTTATTGGTTCCCATTAAGAAAAGCCGGAGAGTAGCCCATACGAGCCGTGCACAGGATCAACAAGGCCTTTACCTGTCCACGAAGGAATGAGTGAAGGCCAGGCTTCAAAGGTTTGTGTTTGTTTGTTCCTGGGGGATGAGGAAGGAAAGGAAAGAGCCAAGGGAGATGAATCGGGTAATAAAACTTACCTTTATGGGGTCGAAAACGGTTGTTTCTACCGTGACTAGATTTTTCGCGGGGACGAGCGAGGGTTTAAAAAAGATGCCCGTGATGACAAAGCTATACTAGAAAAGCTACCGGGAGAAGTGACTGAGGGCTTCAACGGTAAGTCATTCTGCGCACAGCGATCAGTATACGGTAGCTAATAAAAGGCCTGAGAACGGCTCATTTTAGACATTAGGAACGATATATGAGACTTACTGTGGGTTGGAGTGAAGTGTGAGTGAGACTTTATGATCACGCCAAAGAATTACCGTACCGGCAGTATAAGATATTATTGTAAAGACAAATGTCGCTGTTTGAGGCTCGAAAAGGACGTTCAGAGGCTACTAGAGGATTTGGTGAATGAAGAAGAAGAAAGAGAACGGGCAGGGTAGAGCGGGTCTATATAACAAGGAAGAACATACTATTCAAGGTGTTTGTTGCTATATCAAGAGTTCTAGTGATTCTGCCAATTTTGAAAGAAACCGTTGAACGTCACATCTTGAATGTTGAACGTTCTTCTGAGCCTGCACAAAATAGGACAGGCGTATAGTTACAATAAGGTTACAAAGTAAGCTTTTACACTTGAGAGGTAAGTCGAACAAACATGAACAAGCTTTTCAAGAGAGGATTGAGGTACGGCGATGTGATTGGTGGGCTGCGGACTACCCCTACTGTCTTGGTATAGGTTCGGATAAGGGAAATTCATGTATAGGCACTTGACATGATGTTTAGCATTTTCAAAGTCTGCAATGAGCCGAACAATGTTCAGGATCTCAAAGATAAATTCTCATTGTTTGTGCTACGATAAATATAGAAAATCAAGGGGAGATGTTCTCAGGATAAAAAGCCCTGGGCCTAGTTCGGGTTAGGTTGTTGGGAGGGAGTTTAAGGCCGAAGAATGGACACGATCTGTCCCCTCATTACAATTTTGCTCAGGAGTAGGTGAGAAAAAACACAGCAGCGCCCACAGGCCATACCGTGTATCTGGATAGTTTTCGATATTTTTTTCTCCCCCTGCCATATCTTTAACTCTAAGATCTAGTGGGACGAAGTTCGTTCCATTGGTACCTTCTCGCGTACTATCTATCTCTAAAGTGCAGCTCCGGTCAAGAAACTAGCTATCCGATTGTCACACATGTTTAAGTACAAGGTCCGACCAGTCCTGAAAGTAAGTTTGGTTTGTTCGCGTCTTCGTTGTGGTGTTTCCCGTTAAAAGTAATTTCTTACAGAATGGTACAAGAGTCCCAGTGCCCGTACTGCAGGCAAAAATACAAGTCCAGTACATGGTATAGAAACCATATGGAAACCGCACATTTTGACTTTGTACAATCTCGGAGAACTCTCAAACAGCCCATTTGCGACGAAGAACGTCCAACTCAGATCACACTACCAGTAGACTCTGACCAACCTTTCGATCCGATCAGTAACGAATTCCTAGAAATTGAACTGAATATAGACGAAAATGAGCTCGACAGTGACGCAAACACTGGCGATTCGGACGTGGAAAGTGACAATTGTTCTGATACTGAGGGGAGGGCACTATGGGTTGGATTACCCATACCGACGAAACACGCCACTGCGGGGAGATCTATACGGGACATTGTACAGCGAGAAAATTGTGGAGACGAGATGTGGCTACCATTCAGAACCAAGTCTGACTTTGAGCTTGCGCGCTGGTTTATTGAAGCGAAGGTACCAAAGGATCACATCAACAGATATTTCAAGATGAACTCGGGGCCCGAAGACAGTAATATTAAATCTAGCTATCGGCTCCTTGAGGCTGTTGATGAGATGGAATCAGGTATGGGGATGAAGAGCTGGAAAGAGGGGTTTGTATCGTTTAGCGAAGCTGTACGTAAATCTAGCCTCAGAACGTCCAATATTGACCGCATATAGGAAATACCCGACAGGAAAGAACCCGATAAAGCTTCCATGACACAGAAATTCTTTTTCCGCAATCCTATTGATTGTGCTAGATATCTACTTAGTCAAAGATGTCTTGCACAAGATTTAGTTTACGCCCCAGTCAAGGAATGGAATAGTGAAGAGCCACCACAGCGAGTTTATTCTGAAATGCACACAGCGGATTGGAAGTGGGAAACACAGGTAGGTTCAAATGCGACGTTCCACGGCGCATCCACACCATGTGTCAGAATCTAAAATTAACAGCCAAGAAAGAATACATTGCCTGATGGAGCAACGCTTGTACCGATCATATGTGCCTCAGATGTTACCTTTTTAACGAATTTTTTGGGAGATAAGAAAGCCTGGCCAATATATATGACAATTGGGAATATCCTATCGAAAACGCAGAATAAGGCCTCGAAACATGCGACCGTCCTTTTGGCACTTTTGCCTGTCCCCCCAAAGATGCTGGGAGTAGCAGCACGAGATGCACGGCAAAGGCTGGTCAACAATGAGATTCTTTGTGATTTCATAGAAGCGATATTTGCTCCAATGGTTGGGTTGGGAAACGCCAGAATTGAGGTTGAATGTGCCAATGGAAAGGTCAGATTATGTTTTCCACATCTTGCAGCTTGGATTGCAGATCACTTGGAAAACGTCACATTGCACAGTATTCAACAGAATCAGTGTGATGTCTGTGAGGTACAACCGGAACAATTAGGGTCCCATTTGAGACGCCCCGCGGCAAAACGAGAATATAGAAAATACGAAAATCTCTTCAACTGGTATTGCGATAACGACAAGCAAGCAGGGCAAATACTCACAGATCATGGGTTCAAATTGCTGTCAAGCGCCTTTTGGGGTCTTCCGAACGTTCAACAGTACGACTTGCCCAAACCCGATATTCTTCACGTTGTTTACCTCAGAATATTCGAAGCACACCTTATGAAATGGGTAATTGGATTTCTAAAGAAGTTCAAGAGGTTACAAACATTCGATGCGATCTGGAAGAGTTTAGCTATTTATGCCAGTTATTCTGCGCTGAACAAAGAATACACTCGGATCTCGCAGTGGACCGGGAAAGAGATGAGGAATCTGGTTAAAGTAATACTACCATGTTTTGCAGCTTCGTTATGTCCTCCAAGTGCCGTAGAATATCCCGTATTTACCAAAGCTTTGGCCTGTATCCGATTGATTGTGGACTTTACCCTAATGTCACAATATACAAGCCATACCAATGAGACGATTCAATACCTCGAACAGTTCCCAAAAGCCTTTCACGATCACAAAGATGTTTTTAAGGAGTACCGCAAAGATAAGTCCACCACGAGAAAGGTGCGAGAGGTGAGCACGAGGATCAGGGGTGAGAATAGTCAAGTACTTAATCAACACCGCCTTTCCGGAACCACAGCAGCCAAAAGACGTCGTATTGCGGACGAGCAGTGTCGCGATTTAGATGGAATTGTCACTGATATCTACGATGAGGATGTAGACTTTAACTTTGTTAAAATACACCTGCTGAGTCACTTTAGGGACCATGTACAGCGCTTTGGGAAGATTCAAATGTATTCTACAGAGTCGGGGGAGTCAAATCACAAACAATGATCAAAGAGGGTTATCGGCGGTTAAATAAAAACGATGCGAGCCATCAAATCCTGAGAATGTATCCGAGGCTTGACAGCTTCAAAATTCATGAAATAAATGTTGCAGCGAGTTTACCACTGTTACGGGGTAGCCAATTCTGTATTGCAGAATTGCCTAGGCCGTGCTTGTATCGAGAAGGTAGGAGAGTTGTCAGGAAAGCTCCGGGAAGAATAAAGATAAAGGGTAAAGATGTTTTCTCGAAAGTTTGTAAAGTTGTTTTTACTGATAACTGAATATATTGTTAAGTCTCTTCTCCGTTGCTTGATCATCCCTTAACTATGGAGGACTGCTAACTATTTATACAATTCTCCCGGTACTTATGTTGGCCATATATATGAAGTATCCTTAGATATCATGGCCAGGGTCATGGTAAGTGGAAACCCAGTTTGACCCTGAAAATGTCTGCCCCGCTCGGTCAAATGATCCCAGGAACTATTTAGCATTCTGAGGGTGTCTAGCACTCCACCAGGAAATAGCCTTCGATTCATTTGCCAAATGAACTAAGTTCAAGTAGATGTAGCCCAGTTGCCAACATCTTACGGAATACCAGTTGATCAGTCTAGATGGCCGTCTTTCCTGCATATATGCACTCAAGTGCATATGCATGCAGATTATCAAGAGTCATAGTTCTCCATACATTAGAGTCTAGATCTTTCACCGAGGCTGAGCAGCTCTGCTATAGACACTACTTCTTGCCAGTGTGGGTTGTAGTCATATAGTAACCTCCCGGTTCTATATACTATCACATCAACTAATTTGCACCATTTCCCATATGTGTAACAACCACGTCCTATTGAGGACAAACAACGTCACAAGGAGCACAAGCAGAGGGTAGGATCCGTAACTAAGCAACCAATGGGTTTTACAGCAACGATTGGAACTGTTTCTCAATTCAGTCAGACGTTGAAAAACTCCCCCACCTTTTACTCGACTATTATCGACAGAAATCATTTTTAAGTCTACAGCTTGATCTGGATACGGTCAAGCAGGTTCCCGTCGAGATATGTCGACTTTTACACGTTCCGGTTGAGGACTTTCAGGACGCGCGAGAGGTTACATGGTACCATCCTCGGTGTACAGGCACTCAGCTTTGGAGGTCCACGGGTCGGAGTAGAAACGATTGGGTCTGGGTGGATTCAGGTAATAAAAGTATTTATGGGGCGTTGAAAGGCTATTACCCAGCGCACTTGGTATCAATAATGAAGGTTTGAGAGTTAATAACGGGTAATGTGGATAGACTGGTATTGGTAGATAGACTCTATGTTGAGAATTCGGGGAAGTTAAGCGACATTACAGGACTTGTTACCGTCACTTTGGGGACGGCGAAAGAGCCAAATGGGACAGCGGAAAGGGTAGTTGGCATCAAAAGGATAATGGGCATGGTGCATTTAGTACCAGAGGGTGCCGAAGTGGATAATAAACGTGGCATGTAAATAATAGGATTGATTTAGAAACATTTAATAGAATATATTAAACAAAGTAAGATAAATACATTTAAAAGAACACAGAGTGGAGCAAATAAGATATATAATGATATTTTCTAAGCGAGCAGGGATGAGAATAAAATAGTAAAGTTTAAGGGATTCATGGTGTCTCAAAGAAGACGATGAGGAGTGGATTGAGTACAGACTTCAGTGTGTCGCGCGAAAGAATGAATTACAAATGCGTACTATGGAAACAAGGAAGGTTTATATAGGAACAACACAGGTGGGAAGAGAGCATATTATGGTGTGAGGAACGTCCCCAGGGGGACGGCGTCCATAACGGAGAAATCAGGGGGAAGGAAAGTGCCGAGTTATGATAGGGAGCCGAGACATGCAGAGGTTTTTCCGGACTCAGACAGGGAAGAATGAGCCACACAATGTCTAAAGTGGCGCGGCAGGAAAAGTCAAAAAAAACAGGGGTCAGTTAGGCGAGATGGATTCCGGTGTGAAGTAAGCACAGGGCTACGGATAAAAGATAGGGATGAATGACATTGGGGGTCTGGATTGAGCTGTGGGGAGGCCCCGGGAGTTTTCTGACAACAATAGAATTACGGGAGGGACTGGAAGGACAGGGGGAGCTGGCATTACCAGCCTGTTCAGGGAGATATATAGGTAATACATGAGGCAGAATTTTCTTTGCTGCTGTATGACAGTCATGTACATAAAGAAATGAAACTCTGTTGCTAGTATTACCTCCCCCCCCCCCTAAGTTTCTTAGCACTGCTACTTCATTCTGAGATGATTCTGAGTATGATACTTTATATACTCCCCCCTCCTCCCCTGTTTCTCAGTGTATTATAAGGTTCAGGCTTATTCTTCCTGATTTGTGCTGTTTCCTTTTATCAAGGCACTGTAGATAATATATGATTTTATTAATCTCTTGCATCCTGCTATCGGTCTTCGATCCCACGGGGAGATAGGAAGGTTGACATCAATTGTAGCAGAATCCTACTATGTTTCTACTATTCCTACTGACTTGATATTGGTTATTACTTATTTGAGTTTATACCTGATAAGCGCTACTATTTGGTTGTCCTTTCATACTTGGTTATAAATTCCTAACTGGTTATTCTTTCCTTGTTTCACTTATCACTACCCCTCCTTGCTTCTGCCCATTTGAGTATCGCTATCCTCCTGCTATACCTACTGGATTTGTATAGTATTAGCGATCTCTTGTTCCTTCTTGTTTAGATTCTATTACTTGTTTTGTTAGCTCCATCCTGTCGCTTTCAACCCTCTGTTGTTGGAATATGGCTACCTTGTTATGCTGCTTCTGTAAAGCATGTTGTTGGACAGGATATTTGCGCTTTTGTTTAGTTTTCCTAGCTACAATCTTTTGTATTTAAAGAGCCTGGAATCCCTTAAGGATTCGGACTCTCAAGCCTCACAGAACTAGAATCTTTAATACTACCAGTTGAACCGTCACTCTATTAGTTCCATACCTTTTACCCTGTCTATTGAAGAACTATCCATCAACACTTCTCCCCCTATCCTAATAGTATCTTCAGAGTCCCTTTGGGATTCCCGAGATACTTGGGAGTAGGTTACATCAATCCAGTTACCTGTACTTTGTTGAAATTAACATAGAGTGTTCTTCATACTGTTACAGGGTGGCCAATTCCGTACTATTGAATTGTCTATGCCATACACGTATCAAGAAAATCGAAGAACCGTCAGGAAAGCTTAGTAAAAGTATGATAAAGGAAAAAAGGTTCTTCGAAGGCTCAATAACTTGACAACTTAATATATTGTTAAGGTCTCTTCTCTTAACTACGAGGGAGTGCTAACTATTTATACACTTTTTCCTGGTACTTGTATTGGCCATATAAAAGGAGTATCCTGAGAGACTTCGGCCATGGTCTTAAAAATGCAAACACAGTTTGACCCTGAAGATGTATGACTCCTACACAGCAAATAATCCCTCAGACTGTCTATTTCGCTGAGAGTGTCAAGCACTATACTAGTAGATAGCCTTCGATCTATTTGCCAAAGAACTAAGTTCAAGTTGATGCCAGTTATTTGCGAACATCATATGGAATACCAGTGTTAGACATATGGGATATAGTACTAGACTTTCGAGTCTAAAGATATGATGGTAAATAGTGCCGGGAGGTGACTATATTGACTACAACCCACCCTGGCGAGAAGTAGGATCATATCCAGAACTACTCAGCCTCGGTGAAATATGACAGAGTAATTTATCCAAGTGGATCTATTAAGTATTCTGGATTCTTGATAATCCGAATGCATCTGCACATGAGTGCATATATGCAGGAAAGACGGCCATCCAGACTGATCACCTGGTATTCCTTATAATGTTCGCAAATGGGCGGCATCAATTTGAACTTAGTTTATTTGGCAAAGAGATCGAAGGCTATCTACTGGTGGAGTGCTTGACACCCTCAGACAAATA
>QFET01008810.1:0-11702 GCA_003316355.1 Tuber calosporum | reverse complement strand
AGGTCATATGATGTTATGACTTTCGCACCTGACTACAAGTATGAGTCAGGGGTTTCACGAATGTGACGCGATTAGCGCACATGATCGTTTATGGAAATTGGATACTATGGGGATTGTATACTATGACTCGGATTATGAGTCATAGGACGTTTGTTATACTATGACTCACATGGCAGTCATAGTAAAGAGGTGACTCATAGTAAAGTCACCAGGGTTAGGGTTGTGGGAAGAGAGCCTATATAAGGAGGGTCACTGATACAGATAGCTAGCTCTTCACGCAACCACCTAAGTCACTTCCTATGTTATACTTTTACTATTAGTTCAATCTATACTTTATTATTATTACGACCATCCCTTTATATCACTGACCGAAAGGTGTTTCGAGAAACGTATCGCTAAGGAGCAGTCGCACGGGCTAGGAGTGAAATGACTCAGAGTTCCCTAGGCGACATAATGCTACGAGACCTGAAGAGAGGTAAGACGTGCGGTACGTATCGTTACCTGTTGCAGTTAAAGGAGATAGTGTGCCTTGTCCGGCAGACTAAGGATAGGTTTGTAACAAAGGGCCTGTTTCAGCCTTAGGCATAACATTTTCGTTGGAGTAACTAGGATGTTTATTATCATGCCTGGACAGTTTGAGCTATTGAAGCCTTCTCTGATAAACTAAAATATTTGGTCTTTGGTGTACAGGGGAGTCCACTACCAGCAGTCTTGGCCCCTTGCCGTAGGGTTCCCATATACTTGCTATTTGCTCTGGGACCTGCCTTTGCCTAACTGGAACTAAACATGAATCATTAGGTGATAGTCAGCTTTCGGGTTCTCAGGGGATTCTTCACATATCGCCTCAATTACCACATGAGTCTATCATGCATAACCTGTCTATAGAGCTGGAGTCCAGGTTCGGGACGGATTTACTCCTCTCCATTTAGCATGTCTACTAGGTAGTCATAGTTTCTCCTTCTCTTCCCACTTTATTTTCTTGATGTTTGTAATCCTGTTCCGCTTGTTCAATTGTTCTATTGTCCAGCCGACCCTTTTTAAAATTGTTCCTTCCTGGAATATTTCTCATGATCCAGGCTAGACCTGTTACCAGTTGGAATTCTTAAGAAGTCCCTTTTTAGTCCTGGTCTGTCCACTCTTCCTTGGAGGGTTGATAGGGATTTAGGGCTTTAAAAGGACGTGGGTTTGATTAACTGTCTTCTGGACTAAGGTGTGATATACAACAAATGTCGCGCATCGCTTTGTTCTTTTCAAGTTTAAGGTTGCTGCAATTAGGTCTGGACTACCGAGAGCTGTAACTCTAGGAAATCACTTCTTGCTCGCCTGTAATTCTTAGGTCTGCATTACACTCCTAGATCTAGATTGCTTTTTGTGATTCTAGCTTATCTTGGAGTTTTCCCAGGAAAATGGCTGAATACCTGCTAGTAGGACCTTAAAGGCCCTGTTTGGCAACGACTGTTCCGTTCCGTTCCCCATACAAATGACCGTTCGCTGTCTATATCCAAACTGATCAACCAAACTGGCGTTTGGCAAAGGTAAACTTCGCAACAGTTCCCTTAAGAAATGGTCAATACCAACCATTTCGAAATAGATTGGCTTGGCAATTGAAATATTATGTGAAAATTGATAATCATATATATAGAAATTAAGTAATTTGATAGGTTAATTTAATTTTGTATACTAGTGTAAAAAATGATATTATAATATTATTATTACTTCAATTGGCAACTCAACAGGCTGACAATTTAAACAAGGAAATTGCGACCAATAATGATATCAGTGCACAGCATACGGTAATTATACAAAGAGGAATCCAAGTTGCAATTGGTGTGGCTCTTTATAGCTATTTATTCCTTTCCAAGCAGCGAGTCCATATTCAATTCGAACTGGTCAAGTCTACGTTCAGGAAATCCTTACTGCACACCCACGTCGTTTGATGGATTAAATCCAAATGCCTATTACGACACAATTGGACCTTCGCCACTGGGTTCTCGAACGTGGCCTGCTGGGTCCTAGCTGTGAGGTTACAGTTTAGGAGCAGTTGATGATATTTTTACGGATGATTGGACATGGAACAACAAACAGAGAGGCTCAAGAGCAATTTCAACACAGTGGGGAGACAATTTCACGGTAAGGATAACTCAAATTAAAATGAATTTGGAATTGATATTACAGTATGCTGAATATTGAAAAGACATTTTCATGGAGTTCTGAGAGCATTGCTGCCATTGTACAAAGCATTTGTTCATCTTCCGCCAAACAATACACCAGCCCGGATTCAAAAAGACTGAAGCAAAATGTCCTACTTTGGTGATGTACGTGGAGCCATTGATGGAACACACATTTTGGCTCATGTTCCAACCCATCAACAAGGGCCTTACAGAAACCGGAAAGGAACCATCTCGCTGAATGTTCTTGCAGGCTGTAGCCTTGACATGTACTTCTTTTATGTTTGCCCTGGCTGGGAGGGTTCAGCCAATGATGCTCGAGTGCTAGAAAATGCAGACCTCAATGGGTTTCCAAATATGAGAATACAACTTACCTTGCAGATGCTGGATATGCCCTTCGACCGGAGTTTCTGGCTCAGTACCGTACAGTTTGCTATCATCTTTGTGAACAGTCTTTGGCCCGAGTACGTCCTCAAACAAAGGAGGAGTTGTTCAACCTACGTCACTCGTAGTGGCAAATGTGATTGAGCGGCTGTTTGGAGAAATGCGCCACCGCTTTCATATCTTGAATACTACTCCAGAGTATGATTTGGATACTCAGGGACAACCTGTCTTGGTTGTTTGTGCCTTGCACAACTTTATCAGACATCGAGCTAATGGAGAAGAAAATGACTTTCATAAGGAGGGTGATCAACTAGTGGAGGATGCAACTAATAATGGCGAGCCTAATGGCTTGGGTGATGCTGGAGGGGGAAGGGACTTGGATATGTGGCAAGCTCAGGACATGAAGGAGATGGTACTTGAAAGGGATAGACGGGCCACAAAGATATGGATTGATTATGTAGAATACAACTATAAGGGCAGATAAATCTAGTAACAATTGCTCTGTCAGCCTTGATGGCGTGAAATCTGACGTTTTAACCATAGTTCCTCATCCTCCTCTCCATCTAATGCTAGAAATATCTCTGCTTTGGTTACATTCTCAAACAGCTCATACCCAATGAGATTATCCTGAATTGACCAACCTGGCTTGCCACGATAGTTCTTACGAAACTTTGCAATTGCTTGGTGGATGGCGGAGGTAATTGCTGGAGCAGGAGGCAGAGCAGAAGCCATATTTTCCACGGCTTGTATGAGTCGTTCAGAAGCTGTTTCACAGCGTTGTCAAATGCCTCCCAAGGGTCTAATCGGCTCACCATCGGTTTCTTTACTTTTTTTAGACTGAAGAGGGCTACAGTTGGTACTGGGCTGCTCGGAGAGTGGAACAGTATTATCGTCAATAAATAGTTCTGGTGTGGTGGACATAGAGATGTGAGCTCCAGGATATATCGCCCGACAACCAGTAGCCTGTGTACCCTCCAGAATTTCAGCTAATTTAGTAGCATTGGTGATAAGCTTGTCGCGAATCTCCTGAATTGCTGGTTGTTTTTTAATCTCCATATCCCACACCTCATCTGGTGCTGTAACAGCACCAGTTACCGAGTCAAAGCCAAACCCGCTCAAATCCTTCAATCCTGTCCAAACTTTCCACTTCCGCTTCAACATCTCCAACTTTCCATGTCACCTCTCTCCTGTTACTGGAACACTAAAGCTGGTAACTCTTTGAACACTCTCGACCACTTTGTTCCAGACACTCATCTTAAACCCGTTATCTGATCGTTTGCCAGTCCGAATAGCTTGTCCAAGTCCGCGGAGTAGTGTGGGGGTCATCTCGGGAGACCAGTCGTTAGGACGTGAACGTGCCTTCCGTGGCTTTAACCGATTTGCAGTAAAGGACGAAGGAATCTCATTGCTGTCCAGAACCTCAATTGGAAGCTCACTGTTACTACCCATATTACTGTTTCGTGAGATCTGACTATTTATTCGTTAACCTATTTGTAACAAAATTGTATCAATATTCAAGCAGTAGAAATTGTCAATTTACTCAATCTCGGTAGGACTATTCATTGCAAGCACCATAGATGCACTCTGGATACGATCATCATCTGGCGGAGGTTGATTGATTGGTTGACAAGACATTTGACTGAACAGAGGTTTAAGTTGTTGGAACTTGGAAGAAAACTTTCTTTAAATGAGAGAGCAAGAGGATTTACATTAAATGCGTAGTAGATATTTGGGTGTAGGGCAAAGAGGGTTGTTATAAAGCAACGAACGGTCGGTTCCATCCTAACAGTCTTCATCGCGACACCCATTTCGAAATAGGTAACGACCATTTCTCCAGGCCAGACTGTAATGAAACTGAACAGTTGACCCACCTTCCGTTCCCGCCAAACAGGGCCAAAGAGGTTGAGCCCCATTGTTAATTTCGTTTTCAGTAATGAGTTCGTAACCACATACCTGGTCGCCGTCACTGCTGGTGCCAGGAACCAAGATCGTGTTTCGTTCAGATAGTCGAGCTTCTTTATTTTTGGTCTTATAACATACTTTACCCTAGGTAGAGGTTGTATTCACCCTTTGCCATTTGCCACTATTTGGAGCCTTCTGTATGCGGGTTTTGTTTGATCCTGCCACTGCCTAATTGTTGCTAATTGAGCCTGTTTACAACAGTATTTCCAAGTATGGTTTAACAATGCACATCGCAGGCACTAGTTTGCTTTCTTTCTTTCCTGCTTTTTTTCCTTAGGGATTTCTTTATGAGCTTCAATCCAATTTGTATGCCCAACCTTT
This sequence comes from Tuber calosporum, assembly GCA_003316355.1. Classification (NCBI taxonomy): domain Eukaryota; kingdom Fungi; phylum Ascomycota; class Pezizomycetes; order Pezizales; family Tuberaceae; genus Tuber; species Tuber calosporum. Next base: position 6,867 of record QFET01008810.1, on the reverse strand, counting down.
TGGTTACTAGGGGTATTTTTCCCTTTGTCCACCTGATTTTTCAATTTATAGTTTACTTTTTCTGCCATCATGTATATTTTGCGCTTCTTATTCTACCCCGTTTTATTGCCTGGTTTGAGCTCTTCATCTCATTTTCCTCTCTCGTTATCTCCTTTTCCGTGATCACCCCTTCTGAATAGGCCATGTTGCTCTTTGAATAAATCTTCATCTCACGTGACCTGTTATAGTCCTAGCTATCAGCTGACGTGCTATAGGCAACTAATTCGGTGTAGAAAGGACTAGAACAATTGGGCTATCCTTAATGTCCTTAGATTGGTCTCAGATTGTTATTGGGTGTGGCGCTAATCTCAGCCACCTAGGGAGGAGAACTAATGCAGAGTGTAGTACTAGGTGAGAATCCACTATTGCTCTTAGGCCTATGCCTATATTGTATTGATAGCCAAACCCGATAGTTCCCATCGTACAACGCCAATAGAGGAGTAGGATTGCAAAGAGGGAAAGTTTTTTAGGGGAAAGAACTTAGATGGTTCCATGAATAGTCCTAGCTACAGGTTGTTATTATTAATCATTGTATATGTATTTTAAAGGTACAAAATATGTATTCACCGCGAGGTATGGTGACAAAAAAGGAGTCTAACTACCGTCTATCCCACACCCCGCAGCTAAAGAAAACCCTTGCCCAAAGGCTGGGTAGAAAAAAACTACTGTGAAAAGCAGGTCTGAAAACACCAAAGTAAATACAAGATATCAGAAAACAAGGAAACTAACGGGAACAACAGTGAGCAAGAACCATTACCAACCAAAGGAAACCAAACACCTTAGCGAGAAACTAGCTCAAACTAATCTAAGAAAGGACCGTGGCACTACATACCTTATCCCACTAACCTCATCAAGTACGGCGCGGGGCAGGGGCAATAAAATCCTAAGGCATGCAGGGGCGGCTGAGACCAACCAAAGGTGGAGGACAACCAATCGGAGGAGGATGGAACGTGTGGCGAACGGAGGAGCTCACCTTGCTGCTGAAGCATGAGGGCAGTATGGCGCAAGCGATGGGAGGGTGGGAAGTAGGGTGCTTGATATGAGGGAGTGTGAAAAGTATGGGTGCAAGCTGATGCAGCACGGACAGGAGAGATGAGTGGTAGACCCAATATCCAGTGACTGAAACATGTGAGTACCTAATTAAGGCAGTTCTCGAGGAGCAGAGAGTGGAGGAATCGACCACTGAACTGCAAGCTACCATATGCCTGTAGACTATTTTATTGTACTACAAGCCTGTCCCCCAGCCGTATAGAAGGAAGGGTTGCCGACTGTGCCAAAGATACGTGAGCAGTGGCATAACTAGGGAGTGGAAGAACTATTAATCCTCTAGGAACAAGCTCAAACAGGCGAGACCAACAAAAGGGATGAGCGGGGAAGGGGGGGGAGGTACCAAGCATCCCCACAGGCAAATGAGCCAAAACAGGTAGTGAGAGTGAGAGAAGAGATATTGGGGGAAACACCAGTGGTGTTGAGTTTCCAAACACGTGGAGCATAGAAGGTGCGGAGCATGTCCTCGCTATAGGCTGCTTTTTTTTTTTTTTTTTTTTTTTTATATCATATAATTACTTGTTAAGGTACAAGAACTTCGCATGCATCATGAGATATGGCGTAAAGAAAACCTTAAAGTCAAAACTCCCCACTTACCCCATGGACCAACACCAGTACACCCAGGACTCTCTGGTATGGGCATAACCGCACATCTCGCCCACCATAACAAACCCCCAGCTGGCTAAGGAGACAAAAGGTTGATAGTAAGAAGCAGGAAAGTAGGAAAGCATAAGGAAAACCCACAGTGAACTCCCATATACTCCACCCTAATGTGAAGTAGAAAGTAACAGTAAAATAGCCACTAAGTAAACGCTTCATGAGAAGCAAGTGCAAGGGAAAGACTAATGCTAGATGGGGGAAACCATGACCGAAGGAAATCCATACGACCCAAAGTAAAACCAAAGTAAACCACCAACAAGGAGACAGTACTATACCTTAAGAGGCCAGGTGTCGATGCGACCCTGGGCGTGAGTCGCTAGCACAGGAGATGCCTAGCCCAGTAGAGAGACGTATGACAGCTATGAGAGGGGGGTGGTAGTAAGGGTACCAGCTGAGGCAACTGTGGGAGAAGGAGGAGGAGGGGTGATGCAAATACTAGAAACAGCCAACCAGCCAGACCATGGCCCTGCTTCCCTGAATTGTATAGACGAACACTGTCAGCTGAAGTGAAGACTGTAGTACTACTAAACGAGGCTTTAGACACATCAGTGCATCAAACTGCAAGGGCAGTATTCGCAGGACGTCCGATACCTACAGTGCTGACTATAAACTTGCAGAGAGTCGTACCTAACTGTGTTAACACCAAGTGAGATAGCTAAGGGCCTGTTTGGCAGACCGTGATTTGAAATAACAGAAATTTGAAATCGCATTTTGGAGATTAGATTTAGATTAGATTTAGATTTGATTTAGGACTAACCAATTAAAACTGGTGAAAGAGGATTATGTCATGCAAAATATACTTGCATAATCTTTTTATAAGTCTACTCATTGGACAGTTTCTAATCTGATCTAAATCAAATCTCCAAAACACGTTTTCAAATTTCTGTTATTTCAAATCACGGTCTGCCAATAAGCCCCTAAGTGAAGGCAGGGAGAGGTTGCGGAGGAGGAACCATCATCTACTAGGAACTAGCCAGACCAGGCGAGACCATCAGAATGGAGAGAGGTGATGAGGGGGAGGGTAGCAATCACCCCCCTAGGCAAAAGTGTCATGTTAGGGGGGGCGAGGGAGTGTGGAAGTATCGTGAGAAACAATTGTAGTGTTGAGTTTTCAAGCATGCAGGGATAGAAGGTGCGGAGCCTGTCCTAGCTACAGGCTGTTTTATTTTTTTATTATTTTTATTATTTATTTTTATTTTTATATCATATATTCGTTGTTAAGGTACAAGAACTTACATGCAGCGCTAGCTATGGCATAAACAAAACCTTAATTCCAAAAACCAAAAACAAAAGAAACCAATGGCACATAAAGCTCCAACGGGACAGGTAACTGTCTATACACCTCGTACGGTAAACTCAAGAGAGGAAACACCAGCGAAGGAAATATACAGAAACGAAGCCATCAGGTGATGAAAACCCACAAATTATCAAGATCTTCGGGACGAAAAGAAAGTGTGGGCAGGGGACTATATGGGGGTGGGGGCAACCAAAGGAGGTGGCGATAAGGGGGGGGATACCACCATGTCAGGAGGGAAGCCGACCTGTGTCTCTTGTAAATATGTAACCAGGTTGAGGAGGAGTGGTACAGATAACCAGATGGGGTCGTCCGCGCCTATCCCCACGACCCCTTGGAGGTGGCGTCTGTGGGCATCAGTGGTGGAGGTGGAGGAGAGTGTGGCGTGCTGGAAGTCTTCGTCGAAATCCCAGCATCGTGGACAGAGAGTCAACTCCGCTTCGGAAGCCCAGGAGGTATGAAGGGCTAGTTAGCTCTAGTGGGCACACATTTCGTGAATGCGGCCCGCAATGAACTTGCCGAGGCCCATGAAAGGGTGGGGGGACAGGGACGGTTTGTAGAGGTAGTGGTGTGGGGGAGGGCAGGCCATCCCCCAGTCGTTGATGAGGATCTGGTGCACCCGCCTCCTAATGCCTCTATAGCCGGCGCGCATAGCACGAAGCGGGGGAAGAGAAGGACAGAGTGGTGTGAGATCTGCACATGGCCTGGGGGCGAAGGACAAAGATCCCAGAATGGGGAGGATGAGGTAGGCCGTAGCATCCATAGGGAGGTGGGTGCGAGCCGGCAGAGAGGGAGGGGCAGTCTTCCAGTGGAGAGGATTGACATTGGGTTGGATGCGCAGTGTGAGGTGACGCCACGAGTCATGGGCCCGAGACTACAGGAGGAAGGGAAAGTCAAGCGGGAGCCGCCCTGCGGCTGGGTTGATAGTGGGTGGGGAACATCTCAATCTGAGCGCAGCAAGCCTACGGCAATGGGCGTAGAGGAGGCTCATAGGAGGGAGGTAGCTCTCAAGAGAGAGGACAGAGAGTCTGGTCGAGCGGAAGCAATTGGTACCCCATCTCTGGATCTGGTGCCAGAAGACGACCATATACTGTAGCATTCCAAGGGAGGGTATGAAGAGGTCAGCCCCATAGGTGAGGATGGGGAGGAGGAGGGAGACAGCGAGGTGGTGGCAGTAGTGGGGGGAGAGGCCAGACCATGGTGGGGAAAGCCTGCGGACAGTAGAGAAGACTCCTTGAGCGAGGGCAAGTCGTTTGGAGAAGTAAGTTGATGTGGAGAGGGATGGGGCGAGCCAGTAACCCAGCCACCTGAGGGAGCTGGCGGGATGGAAGACCTGCCCATCCAAGTGTATGGGGATAATGCAAGTGGAGCCATGCTGGTTCTTGATGCACCAGTAAATGAGCTCCATCTTGGGGACTGAGAAGGGGATATTGTGCGCTGCTCTGTGACGCTTGATCCTGGAACAAGGCTGATTGAAGCAGCTGAACATTTGGGCATTAGGAAGAAGATGATACATTCAATGCAAAGTCCTCAATATAGGAAAGTATAAGGCCCCTGGGAAGTGAGAAATGAAGGGAGGAAATATATATAACAAAAAGCAAAGGAGATACAGGAGACCCCAGAGGGGTGCCAACAGAAACGGAAGAAAAAATTCAAGCGGAGCCCTAGAAGAGAAGACAAGAGTGCGGCCAGTTAGGAAGGACCGGACCCAGGAGATTAGGTCGTGGTTGAACCCTTTTTTCCTGAGTACTGAAGAGAGAAAGTAGGGATCCACGTTGTAAAATCCCCATTTGATGTCAAGGAAGAGGGTGTTGAAGTGTAGGGCTGGGCGGTGGAGGAGCGTACTGTATGGCAAGGGTTGTGACGGCATCAAAGGAGGAAAGGCCCGCAAAGGAACCACATTGGTTAGGACTGAGGAGACAACAGGCCCTTGCGACGACGGCGATGCGGGAGGCGACAATGCTCTCAAGAACCTGGGAGATTGCCGTGAGAAGGACGATGACCCTAAAGGAGGCCAGAGTGTCGTAGGATGGCTTTCCTGGCTTGTCAAGGACTACTCCATTGGCCTTGTTAAGGGAGGGAGGGTGGAACCCTTAGAGGAGCAGAGGGGAGAGTAGGGCGACTAATAAGGAAAGGGTGGTGTGGTGGACCACTTTCTATACCCCATAGGGGACGGTATCAGGACCCAGCTCAGAGGATGAGGAGGAGGCCAGGAGGGCGGCAGAGATCGTGTCCAAGGACAGCTCAGGAGCATCGGAGTAGGGGCGGAGGATGGAGGGGGCGCGCAGGGAGGGACGAGGTTGAAAGAAGTGGTTAAGGAGAGCACTGTTAAAGACTCTGAAGAGTCGGACCCTGGGAGGGTAGGGAAGTGAGTTGAGGGAGAACCAAGGGCTAGAGGCTTGGTGGCACAGAGGGAGGACGGACTGGCATTTAAGAGGAGGGATGTTAAGAGGGGCTTTTTTGCTATCTTTAAGGCTTGGAAGTAGCCAAGCCGGGCAAGCCTGGCACCAGAGATGTCACTGGTAGAGCGGGTAGAGTTGGCTTTGCAAGCTGTGCAGAGGTGTCTTACCTAATAGTGGAGAGGAGGGGTGACCACCAGGGCTTGGCCCTGGGCGATAGACACGAGAGGGGTGAGTGGTTACGGAGGAAGGACAGAAAGCAATCGCAGTTTCTGTCGAACCATGAGGAGAGAGAAGGAGAGGTGGAGAGGCGGGGGGCGTCAAGGACTGTGAGCTCCTCAAGCATGGTCGAGAGGGCGGCCCAGTCAGTCAGGGTCCTGTTGGGCCGGGAAGGTGGTTGTGAGTCCTTAGGATGCTTAAAAGAGAGAAAGATGGGAACATGGTCTGAGCCAGACGAAGGGAGAGGGGTGCTCTATGAGGAGAAAAATGGAAATAAACCCGGAGAAGCAAAGGAAAGATCTAAAACAGAGGGCCTGCCCCAGCCGCCCAGAGGGAAGCGGGTGAAGACCCCAGGGGTATTCAGGAGCTGGTAGCCAAACTCAACTGCTCTTGAGAAGTAAGGAAAGGAAACAGCTAACTCAGTAGGTGAGTGGGCCTGTAATGGGTCACAGGAGGCGTGGTGAATGTTGAAATCGCCTAGGGAGAGAATAGGAAACACATCTAGGGGAAACAATTCAACAGGAGAAATAGTACACGAGGAGGAGGCCCTGCCGGGGAGTGAATATGAGTTCAGTACCCGTAGGCGTGAAAAGGAAAAACCAAACAGTTCATCCATCTGGAAAAAATCAAGGCCTATAGTGTCAGATCTCCCAAAGGAAATGGGAAGTATGACACTCATGGAGAGTAGGGAAGAAGAAACATAACTAGCCACGTGTGGCTTTTTAGGGGAGGAGTAGGGAGGGGAGAAGAACTTGAAACCCGAAAAACTGGGAACATGACCTCCAAACATAGGGGGGTCCTGGATATAGACAAGGGAAACAGGAAAAGAAAGTTCAACTAAAGAATTAAAAAAGGAAGAAAATACATCCCAGCTACCCAGGCGGTTGTGTTGAGCAAGGGAGAGAAAGGACGAGGCCCTAGGGGCCTCATGCATGGGAGGCATAGTTGTGTAATCCATTACTAGGCAGAGCCCATACCATCACGGGAGGAAGGAGACGGGCTGGGTGCCACCTGGGTGGGTGGGGAACCATGCCGTGAGGAGGACCTGGACACGCCAGGGGTGGACTGGACAGACATCATAGGCCTGGGGGTGGTTAGGTCAATGGCAGGACCTAAAGGACCAGGAGGACCTGTGGAGGGGCGGGAGGCTATCGTAGAGCCAGGGGGAAAATCTAGCAATAGGTCCATCTCGTCACCATCTGGGGTGGG
>QFET01008809.1:0-17394 GCA_003316355.1 Tuber calosporum | reverse complement strand
GTGGGTTGGGTGGGAGCTGAAGCAGCGGGGGGAGGAGCTGGTCTAGATAGGCAGTCCCGATCACAGGTGGAGCGATCCCCGTCGCACTTCGGGCAGCGGGTGGGGGAGGTCTGGCAGCAGTTGAGAACGTCTTTGGTGTTGCCCTGCTTGGGGCATGAGGGATTGGAGCATCTATGGTCGGCTCTCGTGTGGTGGAGAGGGCAGAAGGGGCAGACTGGGTGGGGTGTTTTGCATCGTGGGGTCACATGACCAAAGGCCGAGCAGTTGTGGTATTGTGTGTAGGGAGTGGAGGAGAAGGCCCTTTCAGACCGCCTGTTGGCTGAGAAAAGGGGGACATGTGGTAGGAGGGAGGAGACATGCTTGGGGGCGGTAGTTATGACTAGCGAGCAAGAGTGTGTAAGGCGCGAGGCTGGGTCCCTATTGAGGAACCTAGCAGAAAGGATAGGAACACTGGTGGAGTTGAGGATTGGCGTGGAGAGGCGGAAGAAGAGGTAATCATCATTCTCGGAGAGGCATGCTAAGGGAACAGAATGGATGGCAATCTGAACGGCTCTAGGAGCTGGGCGGAAGGGGAGCCAAGGGTTGTTACCGACTGTGAAGGATTAGTTAAGGCCCCTAGTGAGGGCCTCAAATTATCGGATGTAAGAGAGGGCAGGAACATGGCCATCCAGGCCAGTTAGGGAGACAGAGCCCCGCTCGTTGACAGAGGCCTTGAAACGACAGGGAAGGGCGGAGTTGGCATCGACGAGTACTGAGGCTACCAGGTCGGGAAGAAGGCCAACAATGACACCTATATACGGGCGGAGCGCTGGTGATGAAAGGGGGGCGAAGAATCGGCGAGCTGCGGTGGTGAGCGGGGGTGGAGGAGGTGGTGGTTGTGATTGAAGGAAGGGGGAGCCAGAACTGGAGGAGGCCGTGGTGGCTTGGTTGGCCGCAGCAGCCGCAACTTCGGCTGAAGAGGGAGGAATAGTTGGAGACTTTCTCCTATTCCTTCTGCCCACTACGATTTGGCAATAGGAGGGGGCAGAGGTATCAGGGTCGCGGAACTGATCATCAGAGAAACCATGGATTACCATGGGGGTGCCTTCAGGCGGCAGGGGCAGGAGGTAGGCGAGGAAGGGCAGATGAGGGTGCCGGGCGCCTCTGGGCCATGCCAGGACGGGAAGGGATGGTAGGAGGAATGGTGGTGGTGGCGGGGGAGGTGCAAGAGTGACACTGTAGGCCAGGTCACGCAGCTCAGAACGGATTGAGGCCAAGCTGGGGGTTGCAGGGTCTACAGTTGGAGTGCAGTTGGGTAAGCCAGCACTGAGAAGTGCGACTGCTGAGGAGAGGGAGTCAAGCTGGGCGCCAAGGGCCGAGATTGCACAAAGGGCGCCACAAAGGAGCGGGATCAAGGTGATCTCACCAGTGGAGAAGTCATCTAGGCCTGAGGGAGAGACAGTGGGGACCTGAGCGGAGGAGAAGTTTATGACTTCCTTGGTTTTGTCAAGGAAGGAGGAGAGGAACCTGAGATGGGGGGGGATGTCCACTGTGGAGGCAGTGGCTGAGGGTGATGCAGGGGCTGAGGCGAAGAGAGGGGGAGGAGGGGGACAGGCTTGCACCATGACCAGGCTTAGGGTATGCAAAGACCTAAGAGAGGAGAGGTATGGGTGGGATCGTGGGAACTGAGTACAGTTTTAACGTGGTGGTGCAAAATGTAGGGGCAGGAAAATAGGGGAAGCGTAGCGTGCCCTAGCTATAGGCAGTTAAATTTTTTTTTATTTTTTTTTTTTTATATCATATATTTGTTGTTAAGGTACAAGAACTTGCATGCAGCGCTAGCTATGGCATAAACAAAACCTTAATTCCAAAGACTAAAAACAAAAGAAACCAATGGCACATAAAGCTCTAAGGGGACAGGTAACTGTACATACACCTTGTACGGTAAACTCAAGAAAGGAAAAACCACAAATTAACAAGAACTTGGGGACGAAAAGAGAGAGTGGGCAAGGGACCCTATGGGGGTTGGGGCAACCAATGGAGGTGGCGATGAGAGGGGAGATAGAAACATGTCCGGAGGGAAGCCGACCTGCGTCTCTGGTTAATAGGCGGCCATTTTGAGGAGGAGTGGTATCGAAGACCAAATGGTATCGTCCGCACCTATCCACACGAAACCTTGGAGCTGGCGTCTGCGAGCATCAGCAGTGGCCATGCAGGATAGTGTAGCCTGCTAGAAGTCTTCGTGAAAGTCCCTGCATCGTGGACAGAGGGTGGACTCCCATTCGGAGGCCCAGGAGGTATGAAGGGCAAGGTAACTCTTGTGGGCACACATTTGGTGAATGCGGCCCGCCATGAACTTGCCAAGGCCCATGAAAGGGTGAGGGGACAGGGACGGTTTATAGGGGTAGTAGTGTAGAGGAGGGTAGGCCTCTCCCCAGTCATTGATAAGGATCTGGTGCGCCCGTCTCCGAAGGCCAGTATAGGCGGCGTGTATAGCAGGGAGCGGGCGAAGAGGAGGACAGAGAGGTGTGGGATCTGCATGTGGCAAGGGGGCGAAGGACAATGATCCCAGAATGGGGAGGATGAGGTGGGCCATAGCATCCACTGTGAGGTGGGTGCGGACCGGCAGAGAGGGAGGGGCAGTTTTCCAGTGGAGAGGATTGACATTGGCTTGGAGGCGCCATGTGAGGTGACGCCAGGAGTCAGGGGCGCGAGACTGCAGGAGGGAGGGAAAGTCCAGGGGGAGCCGCCCTGCGGCTGGGTTGATAGTGGGTGGGGCACATGCCAGTCTAAGCGCAGCAAGCCTACGGTGATGGGGGCAGAGGTGGCCGATTGGAGGGAGGCAGCTCTCAAGAAAGAGGACAGAGAGTCTGGAAGAGCGGAAGCTGTTGGTAACCCATCTCTGGATCTGATGCCAGAAGACGTCCAAGTGCGGTAGCATTTCGCGGGAGGGTATGAAGAGGTCAACCCAAGAGGTGAGGATGGGGAGGAGGAGGGAGACAGCAAGGCGGTGGCAAAGGTGTAGGGAGAGGCCAGCCCCTAGTAGGGAAAGCCTGCGTACTGTGGAGAAGGCACCTGGAGCAAGAGCAAGTCGTTTGGAGAAGTGAGTTGATGTGGAAAGGGATGGGGTGAGCCAGTAACCCAGCGACCTGAGGGAGTTGCCGGGATGGAAGACCTGCCCATTCAAGTATATAGGGACAATGCAAGGGGTGCCACGCTTGTTCTTGGTGCGCCACTGAATGAGCTCCGTCTCGGGGACTGAGAAGGGGACATTGCGTGGTGCTCCGCGACGCTTGATCCTGGAAATGGCTGATTGAAGCAGCTGATCGTTGTGGTGATAGGAAGTAGATGATACAGTCAATGCAAAGTCATCAAAATTGGAAAGTATAAGGCCCCTGGGAAGGGAAAAATGAAGGGAAGAAACATAAATAACAAAAAGCAAAGGAGAAACAGGAGACCCCTGAGGGGTCCTGATAGAAACGAAAGAAAAAATTCCAGCTGATTCATGGAAGAGAAGACGACAGCTGCTGCCAGTGAGGAAGGACTGGACCCTAGAGATAAGGTAGTGGTAGACCCCTCTTTTCCTGAGTACAGAGGAGAGAAAGTCAAGATCCGCCTTGTCCTAACCCCCTTTGATGTCAAGGAAGAGGGTGGAGACGCGTAGAGCTGGGTGGTGGAGGATACGTACTATATGGGCTAGGTTGGTGATGGCCTTAAAGGAGGTAAGACCCGCAAGGGAGCCACATTGGTTAGGACTGAGGAGGCCACAGGCCCTTGCGACAAGGGCAAGGCGGGAGGCGACAATTCTCTGAAGAACCTTTGAGATTGTCTCGTGAAGAACGATGACCCTAAAGGAGGCCAGAGTGTCGTAGGACTGCCTTCCTGGCTTGTCCAGCATAACTCGGTTGGCCTTTTTAAGGGAGCGAGGGTGGAACAAATGAAGTAGCAGAGGGGAGAGGAGGGCGACTAATAAGGAAGGGGTGGTGCGGTGTACTACTCTGCATACCCCATAGGGGACAGTATCAGGACCCGGCGCAGATGATGAGGAGGAGGCCTAGAGGGCGGCAGAGATCTCGTCAGAGGACATCTCTGGAGCATCGGAGTAGGGGCGGAGGATTGACGGGGCTCGCAGGGAGGGACGAGGTGGAAAAAAGTTGTTGAGGAGAGCACTGTTAATGGACTCTGGAGTGTCGGACCCTGGGAGGGTATGGAGGCGAGTAGTGGGAAAACCTAGGGCTAGTCGCTTGGTAGCTCAGAGGGAGGAGGGAGTGGCGTTCAAGAGGAGGGATCCTAGCTACAGGTTGCCTAGAGGTACTTATATAGGTACTCTTTGCTCACCCCTAACCCTGGTCAAACAAACTCATCAGTCACATGGCCTCTATGACTCATATTGAGTCATAGTTTGAAATCCATCAGCTGGCTCTCCTCCATGAACTTCACAACGTTCCACAACTAATGATAACCCATAAAACAAGTCTGTGCCCCAAAGTGGTCATATGCGTGAAACCCATGACTCATAACTATGATTAATGAGAAAACATTCTTTGCTCAGTCATCAAGTATGATGTTAGCTCCTCTCTCTCACAAGCCTGAGTCCCACCAGGCTTGATGTCCTATCCTTATCTTGCTTTGTCCGAATAAGTGCAAATTTTTTTTGAGCTTGAAAACTTGGTATTCAGCATGCTGATATCTCTTACTGACCTCCTTCAAGGTAATGTTCGCTGTTCTGATTGTTTGATCTAATTCGGCCATCATTTTTGGTTATATTTGTAGTTCCCTCCTCTGGGCCACTAATGTGCCTTTGGAGTTGCTAAGGTGTCCTTGTAACGCCTGACTTTGTCATTCCTGATATTTAATATCAGGGCTGATATTACTTTCGATATTTTCGCCTTCCTCCCCCCTCAGCTGGGTCCTTACTGTGGTTTTCCTTCTTCTGATACATGCATCATTTTCATTCAGTGGAGCTGACTCTCCATTCCGGCTTCTGTAATACCCAGCATCGATTTTGTTGTGTCCATTTGCACAGCAGTTTTCCTTGCAGTAGAGGATCTAGGACGTTTCCTTGGGTGGTTATTGTTGTTTGCATATTTTTGTTTGTTTAGGGAACCAATACACTGATTCCTTATCGAGTATGTGAACTTTGCAAAAATCGTCATAGCAGGCAGTCCATGAAAGAGTGCTGTGTTCTGCCTGCTTATATCTGTCTTCTTTAGTTGCATAAGGCTGACTTGTAGGTATGATCGCTCTTAGGTTATCCTCCATTCCGTCGCCGAGTGACAACAGCCTCTGTTCCTAGCGAAGTTCCTTCATGGGTTTGATCTTGAGAGTAACCCACTCTGAGTTTCCCTGGATACTGCTGATGGAAACATTCAACAATGATGTTGGCATAGTTCAAGTCCTCTGCAGGGTACTATGTCTTGTTGTGTTCTGGGTAGAAGCCTATCCAATTCACTCTGTCTTGTAAGCGCCCACGGTATAGACAAGAGTAGATGATATCTTATAGTTCGTATTCGCTTTCTCCTTCTAATGTGATAACAGCCAGAGGTAATGGTTTTAGAGAGAGACACTTGTTGTCTTGGTATGGTTCTAGTAGGGAGATGTGAAAAGGTATTATGGATCTTTATCTGCTGGGGCAAGGCCAATTTATAGGCACTTGACCCCACTTTTGCCAAGATTTTTTATTGTCTCATTTTCTTGTAGTCCAGTTTCCTGCATCGTCTGGTGGTCTGGATATTTTTTGGTAGCAGCCGGACCATGTCTCCTGATATTAGGTTTGGATCTGGTTTCAAGTACTGATTCTAGTTTTCCTTCTACCGTAATTGTGCACAGACCATTTCTTAACTTAGTATTTCAAGCAGCTGACCGGTTTCTGCCTTATCTGTCGTTTCCTTTGGTATCAATGGTCAATAGCCTAATCCACTGGGTTGTGTCAATAATTGGCGTTACCGGATGTGGTCTTAATTGTTTCTTGTCTTTCATTGTTTTATGAGAATTCCGTAAGCAGCAAGAGTTCTGACCAATTGTCCTGCTGATAGTGGACCTACACACGCAGGTATTATTCCAGTCTGCTATTGGTTGTTTCAGTTTGGCTATCAGTATAAGGGTTGAAGGCTGTACTAAGTCGTCTTCGATGTATAAAAACTTTGCCCTTTCCTTCCTCAAGTCTGATGTGAACAGTGTTCCATGATCTGTGATGACCTCTTGGGAAAGCCTATGAAGTCTGAATATTACTCTCAAAAATATTCTGATAAAGTTCTTCATATTCATATTCTTGGTACAAGGTTTAAAATGAGTCATCTTAGTCCAGTGGGAAATGACTACTAAGATGGTGTTATTCTCTCCTGATTCTGTAAGGTCAGTGATAAAGTCCATTGCTATTGATTTCCATGGGTGGTGTTGTGCTACATTTGGCTGCAGTAGCCCATATGGTGCATGTCGTATGGCTTACATCCTTTAACAAATATTGCAATGCTTGACGTATCATTTGATATCCTCCCACATCTTGGACCTGGAGTATTATCTTGTCAGGAGGTCCGTAGTCTTGCTTGTTCCCCCATGGCCAGCAGTTAGTGCATCATGGTTTTGCCATATTATAGTCGTCCTTATTGTTTCTTTTTGTGGTACCCAAATCTCGATTTGGTACAAATGGCATCCATCTTTCTATTGGCATGCTCCTAGGGCTACTCCTTTCATCTCTTTGACTCCTCTTTCTAGCACAATCTTGATTTCTTTTATCTGGTTGTCCTCCTTGCTTCCTTCCTGGATCACTTAGTCTTCTTTTGTATATTTGACCACTTCCATAGCTTCAAAGTGTAATTCTGTTGGTAATAGAATCCTTTGTTTCTATGGGATGCTTTCGTCCTCTTTTCCAAGCATGTCTTGTTCTGTTCTTGTACAAGAGTATGGTTTCCCTACTTCTTTCCCTGAACGATATTGTATCTTGATATAGCACAGGCTAAGTGTTTATCTCTGGAGGATTTGCTGGTTGTTGAGTTCGTTGGTTATAATAAAGGGCACCAAACCTTGATAGTGAGTGAGAATCAGTACACGGTATCTGCTACCTTTTGCATAGCGTCCCCATGCCTTTAGGGCTTAGACAATGGCCAGCTGTGCCTTGTCATGAATGTCAGAATTGCATTCTGCTACTGATATCGCTTTGGACCCGTAGGTTATTGGTTGCCAATTTCCCTCTAGGCCTTTTTGCAATAGTATGCTTGAGTATACTATTTTGATGCATCTATTTCAATTATAATTTCTCACTTTAGATCGTAATGTACTCGGAGTGTGGCAGAGTTTATTAGTCTTCATAGTTCATCGAATGCCGATGGTTGTTTTTCTGTCGAATACAATTTTGGCTTCCTAATTTCTTTAGTTCATATAGGTGTTTGGCAATACTGCTAACCCCTTCTATGAAGCCACAGTTGAGGTTACAGAACCCCATAAAGCATTGTATGCCTTTTTTGGTTTCTGGTTACTTCCATTACCATATTGCCGCAGTTTTCAGGTGATCAACACTGACTCCATCTTTGTCCATAATTAATCCTAAGTATTTCTTTCATTCTTTGAGAAATTCGCCTTTTGAAGGCTAGAGGGTTACTCCTTCTTTTCTTAATGCTTCCATAATCTTTGCCCCATGAGTCTGATATTGTTCTATATTTTCCGTCTATATCGGGATATCGTCAAGGTAGACTATACAACATGTGTCGGGGTATTGACTCAAAATCCTATTAACCCCTCTTCGCAATGCTGCAGGCATATTCTTTAGTCCTAATAGCATTACGGTCTATTCGTTTATGCCCTATTTTGTTGTAAATGTGGGTTTGTATTACCCATATGGGAAATAGTGCAAATTATTTGATGTGATAGTATATAGAACTGGGAGGTTACTATATGACTTCATATCAATTGTGGCAAGAAGTAGAGTCTATAGCTGAGCTGGTCAGCCATGGTGAAAGATGAAGACTCCAAAGCCCAGAGTACTCAGAGTCTAGATAATCCGAATGCATATGCACTTGAGTGAATATATGTATGAAAGACATCCATCCAGATTGATCAACTCTTATTCCGTAATATTTTGGGAACTGGGCTACATCAACTTCAACTTAGTTCATTTGGCAAACGGATCGAAGGCTATCTACTAGTGGCGTGCTAGATACCTCAAGAGTACTATATAGTTCGGGGGATCATTTGACCGAGCTGGTCATACATTTTCAGGGTCAAGAGGGGTTTCCACCCTCTATGACCATGGCCATGGAATCTAAGAATACTTCCTATATATCGGTAACAGAAGTACCAGGAGAATTGTATAAATAGCTAGTGGTCCCCCATAGTTAAGGGATCATCCATCAACGGAGAACAGACCTTGATAATATATTCACTTATTCGTTTTCGCGAAATCTTTTTTATTTTATCTTTATTCCTAACAGAACTTTTCTGTCAATTCTCCCTTTCTTGTAATACAAGTACAGTCTAGGCAATTCAACAGTACCCAATTGGCCACCCTGTAATACTCCCTTGTTTTTCTCTTGTCATCAAAGCTCTCCAGTATTCTCACAATAATTTCCTCTTATGCCTGAAGAATACCACAACACTAAGGGTTTTCATCAGTGCAAACTTTGTGGGCGCTGTCGACCTCAGAACATTGATAACATATTCCCTACTGCTCCAAAGAATATGGACTCGATCTTCCCAGAATAGCACTTAGACATTTATAAGCTATACACAAATGGCTTACTCAAAAATTATATCTGCAAGACGGACGCTGGATAACCTAATTCACAAAACGCGAATCATAATCTATCCCAAAGTATATCTAAGATACTTTGCTAAGCTCTAAATCCTCACGTTCAATTTTTCATCCTTTACCGAATCAACACCTAAGAAGTACTTCTCTTACTTAACTCTCAGGACAACCAATCCCGAATTTTGAACCTTTATTTACCATATCCGCTTTTGAAGAGATACTTGTGCTGACCTGGAACATATTCCAGTATTTGAAATAGTTGAACCATCGTAGTTTACTAAACTATTTTTAGTTCCCCCATTGGAGGACTTTTCCCAAATTTACACACATTTACATGGGCAAGACTTTCAGTGGAGTGAATTTGCAAGACTGCGATTCTGAGTAGTTTGATTGTTCTTCTGGATATGGCTTTCAGGCGTAGAGTCCTGACGACTGATCATTTTAAATTTTCCTACACTGAAACTATCAAAGTTTATTAGTATGCTGCCATAGCTATAGCACGAGATGATACACTAGTGCCTAGTCCATTGGGGCCTAATAGGATAATTGAAGAAGACAAATACTGAATCAACCAGTTCAGCTTCCTTGATTCCGTCCCGAAGCTGTACCTGCTCCCATTACCCATTTATGTCGACCACCTTCCTGAGTTCAGAAATGTGCTGTGTGACCTAAGAAACCTGTCAGCAGTCAGAATAACTTCCAGCAAAATGTTGTTTATGCATTACAATACCTGGACCTATCACTGTCAGAAGGAGAGTGCATATCAGAATAATATACCAATCTCAGCATTATCATAAGAGGCAAGTGAAGGGTTTAAAAGGTTAGAATTATTGTAATGTTGTATGACTAGAGGTGTGGTTGTCAACGATGCTGATATACACAAAGGCCGCCGTGCACTTGAATGGCTAAGTGGCGATTCCTAAAGGGAGCAGGTACGGTTACGTGCCTAGGTTCATGAAGATTTCCAACGCCAACAGGCTCTACAGGAACAACAGGCCCATGTATTGGAAACAAGAGATTGCATTCAGGAAAAAGTACTACTTTACTTAAATGCTAATTTACATCAGCAGGAACAAGGAAGGAACAGGAGGATGAATTAGCAACAAGAAGTCACAACTCAACATCAACGGCCACAGATTGAAGGGATGAAGGCATACCTAGCTGCCTTGGTACATCAACTGGCTGATAAAACCAGTCTCAGTACCAACTCAGCATGGGCCCAGTGATAGTGATTAAGGACAGTCGAACTGAGTACTTCAGCCCATTATACCAAAAGATGGTGCAGTTCCAACGAAAGAAATAGGATCAATGCCTAGGAAGGATAAAGGAAATGGAGTTGACCGTGGAGGAAATAACATACCACCGCTATGACTACCAGGTAACCTTGGTGATGCCCCTGACTCAGATGAGAATGATGGGTCCGATAGAGATGGACAGGATAGCAGGGGCAGAACAGGTGGCAGGCCAGAATCTACTCCCTTTTTACTATCTATTCCTAGAGAGGATGTACCTGAGGACAGCTTAACTTTGGCTTTCTTAGAACGAATCAGTGGACTCTCCCGACCAGCAAAGCTAATAGCAGAAAAAATCTACTGCTTTGAAAGACACTACAAATAAGATGTTCGAAATTGGTTGCCAGCCTACGAAGACTATTTCGATCTCAACTGTTGAAAGTTGGAAAATTATGCAAACTGAATAGTTTTTGCATTGAGAAAAACAATAGGGAACAAAGTGTCAACCTTGATAGAGAAATACCGGAAGGTAATAGGTGGATTAGGAGGATATACTCAAGACTTGAACAATTGCACATAGGATCACTTTGGCAAGAAATCACGCAGTGGTATATCAGCATTCGGGAGGAAAGACGAGCCCTAGAAGAAATAACCAAGCTACTTGATAAGGGAAAATAGCCACTTATCTTCTACTCCTCGAAAACCATAATATCAAGGTCAGACTTACTGGAATCAGTTGGAGGGTACGAGTGGAAATCAAACTTCCTAAAGAAATTTTACAACCGTTATCCTATCTAAAATTTTCATCTAATGAAGAATGGATGGAGAACATATGGGAAGTTGGAAGACAGGAGGAGGAATTTCTGGAACTGCAAAAACTATTCAATGGAGAACCCTTGTTCAGACGATCATCCAAGCATAAACGCGATATTACCAATTAGGATATCAATACCAAACAAGGACACAGCAACCAGAAAAAAAGAACAACCCCTCACGATGGAAGACAGCTAAGGCAAACCCATCAACTAAGAAAGTGGGAAAGCAACCTAAAGATTAGCATACGGACTGAAGGAAGACTCGTTATGAAATCTCAAAAGAGGCGGTGGATAAGCCAAAAGCGTGGAAGTTATGCACTCCCTGTGGTGGGAACAACCACCCATGGCGAAAATGTCGGAAGGACATAGTAATAGTCAGGGCTTTGCTGAACAGACAATAAAAGACCGACAGAAATTTCGACTCAAACTGCAGACGGCAATACTAATACCAAGACTGAATCAACCAAAGGTTACCAATATACAACACTGAGCATCTCCTCAGTTATAGGAATTATCAAAAAGAGAAATATCTAAAATGGCATCAACAGCGCCGGCAATTAGGTATTCGGGGTACTAGGAAACTGGTAACCAGAATCAAAGTAGGTGATCCCTTTAGGCTATGGAGTGAGGATTAACAGCTTTCGCAGGCACTATCAGAACAGAAGCATAAGAGGAGTTGTCCCTAAGTCCATAAGTCCTTAAGGGAATACAGTTAGTGGACAGACAATGGTGGAGCAAACCTTTTAGAGAATGACAAAGGAGGAGGGTTGCATCATTGATCCTGAGAAATAAGCAAGTCACACTCATTGTTCAAAGGCCAGCAGGACTACAACCAGGCATGCTACCAAAATGAAAAGTAGTGGAAATGAAAGCTGGCACGATTCTCTTCCAAAATATTAAATCCAAATGAGGAACCATTTGTCAGAGGAACTACCTGAAGGCCTAATGTATACCCTGAGGGAATACTCCAATGCGAAACACAGCCTGAGTGACTTCAAGAGCCATACACCTCAAATACCCAGCAAAGTGTGAGGATTGAACGCTTGACCCCTAGTCTAAACGCTATAAGGTTGGCCGACTAAATCAGCACCCTGAGGGGACCGACAGTATAAATTATCAACACCTCTCATAGTAAAGTTCTCAGGGTTTAATGTGGGGATACCCAGGTTTCAAAGGCTTTAATTTCCATGATGAGATGAGCTATTTCAAATTCAGAAACTGTTAACCTTTTCGGAATTTGACATATTTTTCGGAAATCAATTTGATTTTCAAAAACAAACTACGCTTTTAAGAAATTATACACAAGATAGAGAGCTCAGTTTATCTAAGAAAAAAAAAGCCCAAGGCGCATGTTACTGATATCTTTGCATATTAGCGATGCTTAACAATACCATGCTTGATTATACACATATGTTTTCTATAAGAATACAAATTTTTGATTTTGTAGGAACCCCTTCACAGGGTGTAAATACCGCTTGTAGAGGGCTACCCAGAATATTATTAAATTAATTCATGGAGTTCTAATTCCACATAGGAGACATCTCTGGTCGAAAGGACACTGGCGTTGTCACCAATACCCAACATATGCAACCATAATATTTTTTTAAGGTTAGTCGATGCTAAGGGCAAGCGAATCAGACTAGGCTTATAATCTTTCTTCGTAAACGGAGATTGTCTAGGAAGGCTCAGAGGTAAAGATTTTAGGTAAAACTTATGATATTGATAAGATCACTTCTCTGTAGCTTGATGATGTTTAAAGCTGGGGAGGCACTTCGTTATTTATATACCATGTCTGAGTATTTGCAGACTACTTCTAATATCTATATTTTAATATACTTCCTTCGGTTTCCGTCCTTCAATCCTATATGGGAGAACCGTTTGACCAGGAGAATATTGTTACCCATGGAGCTTATCGACAATTCAGAGCTCCGATATTTCCTGATGGTGTGATCCATTTCTCAGTCAGTGATGTCGTTCCTCATTCTGCCGCTTAAACATAGGTAGTTCATCGTGGAATTTACCCATAGTTTCTTAGAACTCCAAGCGGTCACCTTGGTAGGTGACCTATCGGGATACTGCCGGCTTTCCCAGTGTCTTACAGATGGGATTCAGGATGACTAAAACTGACGATCGGTTCAATACCGTATCGTATTGCTATGCCTCTCCATATCTACCTGTTCTGATAGGTCCTTAGACCAAGCAAGATAGGAATGTTTTCAGGGTCTGAGTGGGTTCTCATGTTTCTCCTGGAGCCCACTCATTATATTCTCAGTTTTGCACTGAGCGTCCTATCACATTTGGTCCATTCCAGTGAAGGCTGTACGGAATGGGCCATAACTCTGCGGACACAGATCCTATGCACTTGATTCATATTGCAGCGGGTTGTTTGAGTCTTCCTCTTCATATGCCCTCCGTACACCATCGGGCCAGGCAGACTGCGACGACCTATATGGTGTTACAACTGGGGCACCAAATATCAGTTTTTTGGTAAGTAGTCACTTTTTAGTTTAGGCGCCGCAGGTTATGTGCGGCCCCAACAAGTGGGCCGTAGTATTATGAATAGTATCTCTGCCCAATTTCCATATGGATTCTGTGCTGGATTCTAATACCTTGTACCCATATGCCTAACACTTTTTCTAAATGAGGATGAACAGATATAACAAGGTTGCTTAAGCAACAAAAGCTCGATCATCAAGAACCAAAACACTCCCAATGCCAGCAAGGCGATACACATATCTACTAGCATGGAAAATGTTATTGGATTAAAGTCCTACTGGACTCAGTATCGATTATCTTCGTTATTCTCAAAAAATTTGTAAAGAAATTGAATATTTCATACAAATCTCGTCAGGATTCTATGCCTATTTTAGGATTTACAGGAGACAAAGTCTCTTCTCGAACAGATTATACCTGTTGCCTCTACCTGGAGATCAGAAAAAATAAATACTTGTCAAAAATTGAGTGCGAAATCGCCCCTTGAGGAAATTATAGAAAACCAATTCCATTTGAGTGGTGGAATGATGAAGATCCAATAAAGAGAATTCATAGTTCAGGAAAGTGAAGTTTTGAGGCTCCAGGATGTCAACTCCATCTCTTACCAAAAGACAAAGGTATATCTATTGAATGGGATGAGGAGGTGTTCGAAGACTCTGAGGGGGTGGTTATTGCAACAATTGTGAGACTGGATGATGAGGAAGAAATAGGTCCCAATTAACAACCGGCACAGTACACAGGAAACCTTAGTTGCTGTAAAAGGGCAAGTGCACATAGGGACTGAATCAGCAATTGGACTCCCGATTGGATGTAACGACCCCTATATCAGTTGGTATAGCTTACCGAACCTCAGCCCAGCCAGTGGTCCTACTAGGACGTGGACAGGAACGGTACCAGACACCTGCAAAGTGACATAGCAACCATAAGTACCTTTCTTGAAGAAAGGGTACTTAGGTACCTAGTTAGATAGGGTAACCCAGCAAGGCCGGGTAACCTTGGTGCACACTTAGGTAGGGTAACCCCGCTAGACAGGGTAACCCGGAGCTACAGTCAAGCAGGGTAACCCTCTTGAGTAGGGTAACCCGGAAGCATGGTTAGGCAGGATAACCCTTTAGATAGGGTAACCCATCTCCGCAGTTAGGCAGGGTAACCACTTAGGCAGGGTAACAGGAAGCCCTAGGAAAACATGGTAAGCAGTGTAGACGCCACCGCGTGTGCTAAATTTGTGTAACCAGGTGTTTCTACCTCGTGGAATCGCGTATAGCGGATAGGTCAGTTACGCGGAACCTTCTGGTGACGCAAAGGGGTGTTACACAGACTTCCGCAGCGATTTACACCATGATAGGGCCCAGTTACCCTACCTTAGGGGTCGCGGGTGAAATCGTGGACCTCAAGTTACCCTCCCCTAACGTTACGTGAAACGCGAAATCCTACTACAAGTACCCCAGGTTGGTTGGAGTAATTTTGGCGGGTCCAACACCTGGTTGCGGCTCCCACGTTCGCCCCTTGCGACGGCTGGGAAAGGATGACAGTTGGTAAAAGCCTAACAAAACTGAGAAAACGAAGGTGGCAGCGTAACCCCGTATCCGTCACTGCCGTCCTTCCGACCGGATGCTCTCCGCAGGATATATATAGGGGTGGCCGACGGCGGACCCGGGCTAGTTGTTAGTATTGACATCAGATGGCCTTCCAAGGGTACTCTAGGTGCCTATAATCCCTATGGGAGGTATGGGGCTCCCCCGGAATAGCTATCTGAGATCGGGGATAAACAGAAGTTTCGTCTGGATAAAACTCTACTACTTATACAACGATAGCCCAGGCGCTATACCATTACAGAGGGACGTTACAGGACTCTAAGAGGCTTTCAGTCTTATCACGGCTAAGGTGATCCCAGAACGGTTGGCTATAGGTAGCGCCTATTTAGCCAACTCAGTAAAGACACTTACCGGGGGAGCTATGCAGTCACAAGAAAAGCAGCCGATAGGCCAAGTAGACACAGTACACTGCAGTGCTTGCATAGACGGATAAAGCCATAGGGCTACTGAGTCTCATACCTAGGTTTGGGTCCAAACTCGGATTGTCAGTTGGCCATTGACAAGACGGCGATCGGAAAGGTTTTTCTCTCCTGCAGGCATAATCAAAATGCATTGCAGAAAACCTTTATGATTGAACGAACTCAACTTACTCGAGCGATCCACAGGCCCTGAAGTTAATTCCGGAAGGGCCATGTATCAGACGATCCCTGAGTGGAGAAGGGAGCTCTCTTGACGGTCGGAGTAGGGATGGGTGTCGTTGGCTTTATAATTCTACTTAAGTAAACGCGAACGGCACTCTACTCTGATAACCAACTATCCTCTAGATAAGACTTGAATTGAGTGAAGCTCTGGCTTAACGATATTAACTTTTATCATTTGATTCAATTATTTTTATCTTTACCTTCTGTGAATTTTGCGTTGAGTCTTTTGGTGCGGTCGCAACCTTAGGATCCATCTTCCTATAGGGTGCCCCCATTACAGTATATCGTTAAGCTCTTCGCTTAACTCTCGCCTGAGAATTGTTGCTCCTCGAGACCCCTTTCTGACATCTACGAGTACTGGTAACCTTGTCTGGAACATGTAGTCCAGGGTGGAAAGTATTATGTCGGAAATGTCTCTTACGCGTTCAGAACGGACTACCGTCCCTCCCACTCCGGGTCCCCTCTTGGACTACGATGTTATCGCAGACCTAAGGGGCCTGGGTTGGGAGGCACTTACGAAGTTGATTGAAGCGGCACCCATTGAGGTGCCTGAGGAATGTCATACCATGGTGGTCCCCCATCCTAGGGCACTTATGGAATCCATCACCCACAATCCATCGGTGATTATACCTGAGGCGGTCCCTGAAGGGGTTACTTTTGAACGTTTTACCCACGATGTGTTTGAGAATTACATCCTACATGAAGTAGGCCGTAGGTTCGTGGAAGCACAGTCCCAACTCGAATGCTTTATGGAGGCAAAGCAGACCTATTTTCGAGAGAAAATGGTCAACATGGCCAGCGACTGGGTAAAGAAGGTCCAAGATGCCTATCGCCAGCAGGTCATGACAGCACAAGCGCTGAAGGGTCGCCTAAAGGCCCTCGAGTGGGCTGTGAGTCAAGGAATCAGCATTGATTCCGAAAATGATGTGATTATGGAGCAAGCTCCTCCGCTTCCCCTTGTCCGCACAGGACCGATCAGTTTTGCCCCGCACTTTGCGGAAGCCATGGCAAATGTCACGTGGCATGAGCATTTAACGCCACATGCCAGGGAAGCTTTGTGACTTGGCCTCACTCCAGGCACATCGCGGGTATCACCTTTCGCCCTGGCTGTTGAAGCCGGCCTAGCCAGCCGATCTCCGAGCCCTTCAGGCTCAGGCACAGTGCGGAGGTCTTCACGCCTCGCAGGGATAACAAAGGACAAGAGACCCGCAAAACCTAAAACTACGACCGCCGTTGCAGCCCTTCCGGCTGATCCATCAACGCCAACTATAGTTTTAGAAGCTGAGCGACCATATGCGGTGGCAGAGGCAACTCCCTTGCCAGCCACACCATAAAATCCGGCACCACTTGTCCTTCCGACTGCACCGCCGGCTCCTGCCAAACCCACGGGCAGCGCCAGGAGGACTGGGTTTCCAGGGGTAGAAGCGCAATCGGCTACGGCTTATTGTTCTCCTACTTGTAGGATTGAGGGAAGACCTGATGGGAATATTGCATTTCACCATAGCCCGCCATGTACGAAAGGGACCGGTAAACCCATACTGCAAAATCCCAAAGGTCCGAAGTTGAAAAAGACCCATTGTCGTTTCTGTGGTTCGGAAGACCATACGGATGTTGGAGCTTGTCCCCGCTTCCAACAGTTAGTTCAGAGGGGAGTGGATAAGCTCCTTGCTGCTAAAGGTCCTCCATCCCCTGCACCTCCCACAAGACTGTTTTACCCTCTGGAAGCTTCTCTCCCAGAAGCCAGTCACGAAAGCTCGGAGGACCGCTTTAGCAGATATGAGGAACCATTGGGACTCCGCGGTGGAAACACAGGTGGAGATGGTGGTAGCAAACCACAAGGTGGTGGAAACGTCGGCGAAGCAGGAGAACCGGGTGATTCCGACTCCTCGAGCAGTA